>JAEQML010059550.1:0-28462 GCA_016904865.1 Pissodes strobi | reverse complement strand
AAACAAAAACAGTTTGGGGAATATTTTTATTGTTTTGTTACTAAAATGTGTTTTATTTATGAAAAACCGGGAGTTAGGACATTTGCGATATATATTTCCTCTGCCCTAAGGAGATAAGCAACTAAGTACTTGTTTCTTTTTTAACTTAAACTATTAATAAACTTAGAGAATACAAAAAAAATAATATATCACTACTTCGTGAAGGAAAACAAAGCAGATTTACAAATGTGGTAAGTTGTCATAAAACAAATGAAAGTCCTTAGAAATAGAAGATTTAAGTTCCATTAAATGTTGAAACTTTTCAAGTTTTATTGGTATGGGAGTCGGATACATCAACGGCAACTGCTCTATAGTCCATTTTTTTATCCTTTTTTGACAATCTATAAGGCAAAGGTGCCCATTCCTCTGTATGTCTGACTTTATAGTGAATTCCGTTTTCATTATATTGTAGTGCTCTGATGTTAGTGACAGTCGGATCACCTGTTGTTCTTCCTGGACGTAAGGAACTGATGCATCGGACATCTTGAAAGTTTCTAAAATAGGTATGATCTAAATACTTCACTGTGTAGGGTTTCGGATTTATGCGAGCAGTTTCACAAACATTTAGGTAGTCTGCTGGAACATTTATAATTCTGTTTTTTAGTTTCCGCTCGATAGTGGAGTGCATCGAATCGCACTCCATTTGCGTATGCCCTTTTTCCAAAAATTTTTGTTCAATTGTGATTTTACTTGCTTCTGCTAGGTTCAAAAGTGCGTTGGAGAGAATTGCGTTTCTGTTCTGTCCCGTACATCCATCACTGTATGAAATAACTTTTTCAAAAGAGTCGTTTTGAGGTATAATATTTGTCTCCAAAAACTTGTAAATAATAGTAGCAAATGTGTTGGCAGTTAGTCCAGCATGGCCCTCATGCCAGAGAAAGCAATATCCGTCCAAGGATTGAATGTCCATAATTGAAGAGTTATGCACAATTAACTTTGTCTTATAGTAAAGAGCACTTACATTGGATTTTGGGCTCAATAGAACCTATTGCAAATCCATCGTAAAAACTTTTACATTTTCTTTCTTTTGTCAACTTCTTTTTCCTTTCGCGCTTCCTCCTTTTTTTCCTGATGTTCTTGATACATAGCTTCATCAATATTACCAGTTTTATATCCTACACACGTATCACACTCGTCCTTTTTAGGTGAAAATAGGGCTAAATTGAAATCGTCGAAACTATTATTAAATGATGGAATTGATACTGGTTTTGATTTGTTTTTTTTGCACCAATCACTTGTATAAAATCGATATAATTCCATTTTTGTTTGCCAATTTCTCTCGAGGTACAACTTCTTGGTCGATTTTCGACAATAATGTGATTCTAGCTTTGGTAGAATTTTAAAAAAATTTGATAAATGTTCTTTCTGTTCATTTATTTTCGCCGATCAAAGATTAACTTTCTCGGAGGAATTTGTATTTGTGCCGTTAAGGTCGTCGTCGGCCATGCTATTTGAAGCGTCGTGTATTTTATTCTTTTCGATCACCCAGTGTCCGACAGTTCTAGGTGCAATAGCAAGTGTGTTGCAAAACATCGTTTTACATACTCTTACTTTTGATGTTGTGTCAAGAAAATAAACATAGGAGAATTCCCTTCTTGATTCATTCTCTGTTTTTCTATCCCTAGCTCTGGAAATAGTTTTCTTTTCAACCAGCGTCATTAGGAAGAGTTGTTTTTCGTTCCACGAACCTTGTAAAAATATCTGTTATCTGCTGTTCTGTTATCTGGTTACATTTCATTGCCGATTTACCATTGCATTTGCACCTAGGTCCAATAGTTTTTGATCTTTTTGGAATGTCGTAATTCCATTTTTCTTCTTGCTTTTTTTCCCAAAATATTCTTTTCCTTCTTGTCTTAATCTCTTATTTTTATTTTTCTTCCACTGTTTTTGATCAACATGACGTCTTTTCTGGCGTGTTCTTACAAGGGTTTCAGTTGATGTGTTGTTTTCTAGTTCTTCTAAGACTTCATTCTCTTCGCTTGAAATGGTTTCATTTTCGCTCGGTTCGTATGATTTATCAGAAGGATTAGCTCCGAAATTGAGTTTTGGGATTTTTCGTTAGAGATTGCTTCTTGAACAACATCCTGCTGATATTCTGTGCCAATTTTATTTTCACCTTGAGGCAAATTTGAATACATAAAATTCAAGTTAGCAACTTCTTGATCAGCTAGGTTTAATAACTCTTCATCAGTAATTAGACTGTCATCGGCTAATATGTGATCATTTGGTACTGATATTAATAATTGGTCCACTAGATTGCTACTATTAGCAAATAATGTAGAAAAGTCCTCATCTTGAGCAGAAGTTGCACAAACTGTTAACACCCTGTCTCTGTTTGCATCTTTTTCTCTATTGGTTTTTTTTCAATCTCTATTCTAGCCAATGAAAGCATTTTAGATGCACGAGATTGTGGATTCATTCTGAAAAAAAATAGTGTTTGTTGGAAAATAACTTATAGATTATAATAAATCTGTGTTCACACTAGTAAAACTTATGTCGTGGCTGTCATTCGGCACAAATATGCGTGTACAGACACCCAAATAAGTTAAATTATACAGGTCTACACTCGCATATTTTTATATTTGTTACGCACACATATATTTATGCCGAATGTAACGTACGGCATTACATTTTTACTAGTCTAGACCCATGTTAAAACGTTATCTGCTTACCGCATGTCTTTTGTTGCCCTCCAGAAACCATGCGAATGAAAATTGTCTAACTACAGAACAGTGAAAATAAAAAGGATAATTATTATTATTTATTAATAACACAAAAAATTGAAGGTTAGTCAGGTATTAAAATCTGTAGATATTTTTTTAGTTACTGTTGTCAGGCCCAATTTCCAAACAAGGTTGCGCTGTTAATTTTTTACATTACTATATAAACAAACTACATTATAAATACAAAAAATAGAATGGCCTATCTCCAGGTAAATAGAAACAGAAAATGGCCTAACTCCAACACCGTACTTTAAAATCAGATTTATCTATCAAAAGACAAAATCTAAACAATAAATTTAAATTTTTTACCTTATTTAGCTGTTGGAAATACTACTAATCCAAAAAAATTATCAAAACTTACTTTAAATATTGGTTTTTGCACTTTAAATTACGGAGACGAATACTTCACGCATTACTATCATGACACTAACTGAGAGTTCAGCCAATCGCGTATTGTTTCAGAATAAGTAGGAGCCAATTTCGCCTCTTGCTTTGTGGCGGCAATTTTGACATTCCGGTAGTTAGGCGTTTTCCAGTCGACGCGGTTAATTTTTATGAACGTGACCAAGTAAAAACATAATTCTGAGCTAAAAGTGGAGTTAGGCCATTTGCATCTTAAGCCGACGTATGTTTTTTGTCGATATAATTGCTTACCTCTTTAAATAATTGTTGCTACCTGGAGATAAAGATTATTTTTCAAATGTCATAGCATTGATGTTTGAAATCTAATTTACTGATTTATCTCTATTTTCTGCTAATATTTTTCAAAATGAGCTTTTCGACGTTGAAAGGTTGAAAATGGTCGCGCTTAATTTCAAAAATGATAATAACGCTACAATAGCACGAGAACAGTATAGGAAAAATGTCCAGAATGGTCGGTTAGTACCATCTGTACCAACAATAATTAATACGAAGAAGTTATTCCAAGAAACAACATCTCTAGTAAAAGGATAAAATTAAAAAGGAAAAAAAGATTATATTATATTGCTTTATTTTCAGATCCAAAAAAATCTATTAGAAACTGTGTCAAATATATAAAGTATGGACTACGAAACGAGAGAGTTAATTATGAAACAGTTCAGAGAACTTTAAATCAATATGGATACCCCGATTTGAAAATTAGGCCAGTTCAACAATTAAACGACGAAGAGAAAAGAAGAAGACATGAATTTGCTCAAATTATAAGAAGTACTTTTCTCTAGATCCAAATTATCTCAATAAAATTTTGTGGAACAATGAGGTGATCCTTATAATAAGAAAAACTGTCATATTTGGGTCGATGAAAACTGCCAAGCTATTAAGCCAATTACTGCTCAAGGACATTCCTCAATACGAGTTTCGTGTGGCATTTTGGGGCATAAGGTCTTAGGTGCATCACACCTTAAATGGATTAAGATATCTGGAACTTTTAGAAAATGAAATTTAACACTTTGTCAACTCGGCAAAATGTTGTCACGGCTAGCAACCATCCGAATGTTTTTGTGCCACCTTATAGAACTAGCCTTGTCGCGTCTACGTATGTGTCATCGCCGGCCGCAAAGAATCAGGAACTGTGGAATTCTCCTGATGCGATGTCTGGTCCAGAATAATATAGAGAAGCCTCGCTTCGTCCGGAGTAATCGCGATAGATTTTGGATTGTATATAAATAGCAGGTAAAGCGCATGTTGAGTTAGTTAATCGAGTTCTGAATTGTAAAGATCTAATAGTTGTAAAGTTATAAGAGTAGTTTAGTGTGTTTAATTGTATACAGTGATAAAGAATAAAGATAGTATTGTTTTAAAATAGTATAATTTGTGATTTCGTTAGAACCCACCGGAAAAACGTAACATTTGGTGTCAGAAGTGGGATCATGAAGAAACGGGACTTGTGAAGTGTTCTTCGAGGAGAGAATAGGGTACAAGTACCTCAACGAGGCCGTTTTGATTGGTGGATTCTCTGAACATTTTATAACATTCTATGGTCAATACAAGGCAACAAACGGCAGAAATGGAGCAAAAAAATAAAATGTCGAACGATTTCATGGAAAATTTAAGTACTGAGAGACAAGCAGAACAGGATCGGCTTCAGAACATTTTTCAAGATCAAGAAGATAAAAGGCATGCGGATCGGAAAGAGGATGAACGTAGAAGGAAAGCGGATCGGGAAGAGGATGAACATAAAAGGCAAATAGAACAAGATCAACTTCAGAAATGGATGCTAGATGTAATTGTAGGCGAGCAACGAAAATTACAGAAAATATTGGACGCACAAAATGAGAAGTTTGAAAAAAAACAGACAATATACAAAAAGAAGTAGGAGATGTACGGAAAGAAATGAATAATCTACAGGCAGAAGTTGACAGACTAAAAATCAAGGACCCACCGAGAAGGCATTCACCACAGGACAGAATATCAAACCTCCAACCTATTTTGGTCAAACATCCTGATCGACCTGTATTGAGTCAAAAGTGGTAGCTACCGTTGTAAGAAAGCTTTGGTAGGCTCTATCGCTCGGAGGGTGATAGAGACAGCATATAAACTTGGTTAATCCCTTGGCGGTGAACTTGAGCAACATGACGTCAAGGTTGTTCGGTTGGTTCATATAATGAATGTCTGCCAACTCCTGATTAGTAAAATTATCCATTAACATTGTGCTGATATTTTAAACATCAAATTACATAGATCCAAGTTGAGTTTGAAGAACTGGACTGCCAAATTAATATAAAGAGTATAATCCAAGAATCGAGGAATACTATTTAGAGAATTTCAATAATATCGTGCCTTTAGTTTAGGGGCATACAGATAAATGTTTTCCTTTATTTTTTTTATTGAAAAACAGTTCAAGACACGAAGAAAAAAACAAGATATCTTTTTATTACAAAATAAAGCAGCATTAACTATATAAATTTTGTTTTTGGAAAAAGCAATGGCCTATAATTTTTCTCATTCAAATTAATCATGATGACATTAATTGGGATCCCACTGGTAACAAGTGTTAATTAATTTTTTGACAAAAGATGTATCTCTATATTCAGTTTATCCCCTACAAAGGTTAATAAAAATCTAATCTAATGTAGTTTCGGAGTTATTAAAAACACAATTTTTCACCCTGTATGTTAAAAATAAAGCGAAAACGTACTTATGTTTATAGATTTTTTTATCTTTAAATCGTGCACCCCTTATAATATTGACACTCAAATAGGAAACACCCTGTTTACCATATATACCTATAAAATAAATATAATGTGTGCTAAAAAAACTCTTATATATCCGAAAGTTATCAATACAACTAAAACATATTCAAAAAGATATTCTAGCATTTTTGTGAGGCATTTTGATCAGCTCAACTGAATTATTGAAGAAAGGCGCACTAATTTTTTTTATTGAGGCACATCTATGTTTGCATACATATACCTGCACACATTTCGCGTATGAAAATCTAAACGTTGTATCATCAAAACTGACAAGAAGATAAGAAAACTATTGTAAAAAAGTTCTCTAAAAAAATATGTTAGCATAAGTGCAAAGTAGCATCTGCTGTCGATACATTTTCCTGTTTACCTTTGACGGATAATACTTTTACGTATAAAATATTGTAGGTTTACGTTTACGACCTGTATGTCGTGACGCCAAGCATTGGTTGGCGTGCAGGAATTATAGCTCAGATACAGGATCAATCTACGTCAGGTGAGAAGAAATGATAAAGAAAGCGCTTTAGTTAAAAAGAATAACAACGTCAAAGACTTAATGAGAAAACATTAACAATGTATATTGGTCAGAAACTAAAGGAGGTTATTTGCATTTTAGTAGTTCTCAATATATTGATGGATTTTAGGATTCTTCTCTTTAGTAACATTATTTTAATTAGGGCCATGTCTGGAGATTGTTAAGACGATTTTTGTACTCGATTCCTCTGGTTTCGGAAGAGAAGATTGAGGAGGGGAGCGTTTGCGGATAAATCTTTGGCTGCCCTATATAAGCAGATTAACTATTATACTCTGTTTCTTAATGCCTGATAGCACAACACCTTCATTATAAATGTAAAAGGCGTTTTGTTGAGTACAGGCTGAGATGACATAAAATGCCACCAATTTGATTTTAAGGGTATATAGTCCTATACAATCCAGGTAGCTTTAACACATTTTTGTAGTTGAACTCATCCGGTACGTTTGCCGAGAATAATAGGGGTTGCTCATATAACAATGGGTAATAAAGATATTTTTCGGGGACTGACTGCATCAGTGTTGGGTATTAGGGTTTTAGAATTTTTTTTATGACTTTGTTCAAATATTTTGTCACACAACGTAAAATAATAAACAAGCCAATTTAAAGTAGAAATCTAAAGTCTATATTGGTAAATGAATGTAACAGGTTACAAACCATAACATAACTACAAAAACAATGTAACTCGTTTAGAAAAACATTTCAATTAGAAAAAGTGTTAATATCAAGTATTTACAATAATCAAAACTAAATATGTACGTTATATTTAATTATAAATCATCCTCACTGAAGTCAGAGTCGTCAGAATTTCCAACTGAAATTAGCACAGGTCCTACTGTCCCCTCCAAGAGATTGTCAAGATCCCACATTTTTTGCTGTTCTTTTATGACGTGGTTTATGGCGTGGTTTATGGCATTCGTCCAGTTTTCGGCAGATATTTATGTTATCGATTATCGATATATTCATAAGTTCTGGCACATCTTTTAGCTTAAACGTTGTGTCGTTCCGAGCTACAAATCCTTTCATTTGTGCCCATATAAGTTCTATGGGATTCAATTCACAATGGTAGGGTGGCAACCGAAGCAAATTTATTCTACGCGCTTTAGCAATTTTGTCAATAACGTATTTTTAAAACTGTGATTTGCTTTCCCTAACTATTTGTACCAGCTCCTTTTTCAACATTCCGTTTTCGAATGAAATATCTTTTTGAGACAACCAACCTATAATGTCCTCTTTCCTCCAAGAAGTGGTTGGCAATGTTTCTACTAATCTTGAATGACAACTAGCGTTGTCCATAACTATGACAGAGTTTTCTGAATTTTATTGAGAGTTGGTGTTTCCTTACTCAAATAAAAGGCGTGCACATGTCTCCTTATTATGCTTCTGGAACAGCCATCAACAACCGATGGCTTCCTCCCCGTAGATGTTTTGGTTTAGTTACAAACAGTTCCACTTTTCAGAACTCTATAAATCGTAGCTTCACAAACTCCGTAACATTCGAAAATTTCGTAACTAGACTTCTCACAGTAGCCAAGGGATGTTGATGCACAAAGAAATCATGAAATTTAAAAGTATAGTTTTCGCTCTTAAATCAAGAATACCTTTTATCTTGCTTGGAATAAATATCTCCATGTTTGCAAATAACAGTCAAAGGAATACTGAATGCACGCCATTGTTGACAGATATACATAAATATATTTTGACAGGTATAAATTGGCCGGGTTCATAACCATAAAGCGATCAGGTACCATTAATGATTATAATAGCATAATGGTAACAATTTACAACTATAATAGAATGAAGAAGATTCTGAATAATGAAATTGAATTAAATACAATCGAATTAAAATTAAATGTATAAGTATATCCAAGCAGATATGTTTTCACAGAATTATGTTCTCCCTAAGGAAAATCAATATAACTTATATTTAACATACCTTTTGACAACACAATTACGTTGACAGATACCTAAACACTGCCTTCTTGTTGGCCAATCGTATCAACTAACCCTTTTTCTGAGTCGATAAGCACTTTTACACCATTAACCATCACATCGTGGGCGTACAACCAAAACCCACTAAGTCCATTTTTGGGTAAAATCAGATTTTATCACCCATAAGTCCATGAAGGTATACCGGAACTTTTAAAAAAGCCTTTAACTCCCCTACTATTTTTTCCGAGGCATTTATAACCTTCATAAATTTAACCAAGTCCACAATAACCTAACATTTGACCATGAAATTCCATTAAGTGCACTTGGAGGATTCTTCGAAATGCAATGTTAAAAATTTCTACAACAAAATCCACCAAGTCCATATTGGCGCAATACGCGATAAATTTGGACATGAAAAATCCTTTAAGTCCATAAAAAGAGAGGTTATACAATATCACCAGCCGCCTGAATATGCGCTTGCAGCGCTTCAGTCAGTTGTTAATTAGCAAGCGGGGTTTCTGTTGATCATTAAAATGAGTTCTAGAATAAACAAAATTATGTTGGCATGTGAAAAGTTAAATAATGGACTAAATGTTGTCAGTAGTGAAGCTATGCAGACTGTCGAATATTCATCAAATTTATCAGGACAAGTTACAGCAGTTGCAGGTATGTCCAGTTAGTAGCAAAAAGAATATTTTTTGTTTTAAAATAAAAACAAAAGCATTTAAAATAAATTGCATACATATGATAGGTACAAAAAATTAATTTATTTTAAAGGACTACATAAACCTATTTTTTTGTCTTTTTGGACTTAGTTGGTTTTAACCTTCTAATGTTTCAACACTTTGGACTTAATTGATTATTATTTTAAAAATGAACTGTTTTTAGACGCTTCCAATACTGGTGTTGAGACTTCTAATATTGATCAGTCGGCAAATAAATACCTAGTTTGTGATGAGAAAATATTGAATTATGCGGAGGACAGTGACGACTCAGTACAAGATCCTAATTTTAAAACACCAGATCACACAGAAGATGAAGGTACTGCTTAAATCATCAATTATTTTTAAGGAGGTATTTAAAAATATTATTTTTTTCTTTTTTTTAGAAGATGAACCCTCAAAGTTATGCAAGAAACAATTAACTAGATGGAAAAAGAGTTGTCCCGATACATGGGAAAAAACGGTGTCAAAAAAAAAGAAGAAGTGCTAGTTTAGATTATAAAATAAATAAGAAAGTACGGCCAGCTCAGCCAGTAAATTGTCATGAAAAATGTCGATATAAATGCCATGAAAAATTTTCGGACGAAGAGAGAAAAATCATCTGGGAGTCTTATTGGAAACTTGCAGACTTCACAAGGCAAAAGGATTTTCTGCTCTGTAATATTACAAGTAAATCTCCAGAGAGACGGAGACAAAGAAATGGTAATAAACCTGCCCGCGCTAATTCCAAACAATATTATTTTGGGAAAAATAAAAATAAAATGAGAATATGTCAAAACTTTTTTTATAAAAACGCTTAGCATATCCAATGATGTTGTTCTTAATGTATTTTCTCATAAAGGACTTGCTGGAACCTATACTGGTGAAGATAGGAGAGGAAAATCAGAGCCAGGGAATAAAACACCTGCCAACATTATGGCCGATATTAAAACTCATATAGAGAGTTTTCCATCTTTAGAATAGCATTATACACGCAAATCAACAAAGAGACAGTATCTAGACAGTAAGCTGTCGATATCCAAAATGTACGCGCTTTATAAGGAAAAATGCGATTTTGAGGGAAAAGTAGCTGCTTCTTTTATCACCTATAAAAGAATTTTTGGGAATAATTATAATATATCTTCCTTTAAGCCCAAAAAAGATTTATGTCAGTTGTGTGAGAAGTATAAACATGAAACAGCAGACGAGCAGCAGATTGATGACATTTATAAAAGCCACAAGGAACGAAAAGAAGATTGTTATACTGAAAAAAAGAGAGATAAAGATAGAGCAATCGAAGACGAAAATTTTGTATCAGTAACGTTTGATTTACAGTCTGTATTGCAAATACCGTGTTCGGATGTAAGTCCGATTGTGTTATTCAAGGAAAATTTGCGTTTATAACCTGACTATTTACGAACCAGCTCCTCCTAATAATGCCTTCTGCTTCTGTTGGAGTGAACTAAACGGAAAAAGGGGAAGTTCTGAGAAATTATCTTGTTTATTCCAATATTTGTCAAACTTGCCCCCACATGTAAAAGAAGTATCACTCTGGTCGGATACATGTGGGGGGCCAAATCGAAATCAACATGTGGCAGCTCTATTACTATATTTGATACAGATTTCACCTCATTTTGAAATAGTTGATCACAAGTTTTTGGAGAGTGGGCATTCCTATATGGAAGCCGATTCAATGCACAGTGCGATAGAACGTGCAAAAATATACATTCCAGTGTATATCATGAAAGATTGGCTCAATATATTTCATATAGCAAGATCGAGTAGAAACCGTAATAAGAAGAGCGGTCCTTATAACGTTAAGGAACTAAATTTTAAAGACTTTTGGGACTTAAAAAATGTATCTGACTTGCTAATAAAAAACAAATCTAAAGATAACAACGGTCAAACAGTTAACTGGTTGCATATTAAAAGTTTAAGATACTCCAAACAGTATCCCCAAATAATTCAATATAAATATGAACACAGTAGTGACTACAAAGCTATAAACGTATTTGGAAAAGGAAGACTACCGGCACTTTCGAAAAAATTGACAAACTGTACAATAAAATGCTACCAATAAGTACAAAGAAAAAACTGACCTCATGAAATTATGCAAAAGTGGAGCTATTCCAAATGAATTTCATGGATGGTACAAATCTCTCCCTACCGAGACCGAGAAAAATATTCAGGAACTAACTCTATAACCCTCCGTTGATGACAGCGACATAGATATACCCGATTTTGATAATTCAGATGATGAGCCCCTAATCAGATTAGTCCAAAAGCAGTAAAATTATGCTTAAGAATAATCCATTAAGTCCCATATTTTGTTAAAAACTATAAATAAAATTTTTATTTACATAATATCTTTCAATTTATTTCTAAATATTATGCACACATAGAAGTTAAATTTAAATATAGATATGTTTGAAAAATACCATTAATACTAGATTTTATACAGAGCTCAAAACATTAAAACGCAATTTTCTCTAAACGTGTATATCTGGACTTACAAGGTTTTGGTTGTACGCCCACGACATAGACCCTTCCAACGGCAGTACAACACGAATTCTTGAAGTGATTTCTAGCGGCTTGGAAAAGTTTCGTATTAGCCGGATTTAAAAATTCGGTAACTAGAAATTTGGTTCCTTTCAATTTCTTTTTACTATAAAATATTCTGTCGCGAAGCCACCGCTGGCAAAACGAGACGGCGACTGGCCTGTGTTTTGCAGCATCAAGTTTTTTCGCGCCCAAGCGATAAGAAAAATTAATATTGGCTTTAACCACATCAATACCTATTTTTGTTGTTATAAACTCAATAACATTAGTATATATGTCGACATTTTGGTCCTCCTTCATGCCGTGTATCAATACGAAATTTTGATTGGCTGAAATAATAGGCTTGCCAACGTCAGACTTTAACTGTGTAATTTCAGATTTTAACTCCTGTATACTGCTGAAAATAGATTTTTCGAAGTCAATAAATATTTTATTTAATGAGGCCATTGTGTCCGGGTCATCCGGTGATTTTGTCGAGGTGGATCTTTCTCTAGCGCGGAGATCCCTTTTGAAGCTTTTCAGATCGTCATCAAATTTAGCCGCCATTGCTTCAATTCTATCGTTGAGCTTGTGAACCTCTGCAGCCTGTTTGTTGGGAACTTCATCGGCCTTTGCTTTCCCCATTCTGAAAAGGTTATTAAAAAATACTCAAATAAACTTTTAAAAGCACTTTGACACACCGATTACTGTTAGCCTCACAATAATTCCAAAAAATTGTGCGACCGATATGAATACGCTCTAATCACTTTGCAGCGCCATCTACCAAATGACCTAGAAACATACAAACCAGGGAAAGCCAGGACCTACCGTCTAGACATTTAGTCAATAAAATGCAGTAGCCCCAAGAATAAAAGAAAAATGTATCGAAATTAGAATTCACTACACCAAGATATGTATTTCAGAAAGTAAAAAAAATATTACATTACAACAAAACATGGACCAACAATTAATGGGAGAAGTATTAATATACTTTGCACTGTGACCAATCTATAACGATGCCATTCCTATGGGTGCCCTTAAATGAAAATTGAAAGAAATTCCGTGGCAAGAAACGGCCATTCTTGATAAAATAGTGAGTGAAAATTAATTGAAAAATTAAATAGCAAGATAGTAGATGTAAATTAGCTTCAATTAATAATAATATATGTTATCACTTTCTGAGTGTTAGAAGCTGAATTAAGACTATAATCAGCCTGATACTTCATGAAAAATAGAAAAACTTACAACTACCGAAATATCAGGTAACTAACTACCTAGCCACTACCAGGATATACAACAGGAGTAGAAATATTTCTTACCTTAAATTCTTTACTTGAAGATATACAAATACTTTTTGAAGAATTATATTCATATCTCCTGATGGCGCAATGATCATGACTTGGCATAAATAGTGGAGCTGTTTGGCTTGTTTAAAAAGTGACACAAGAAAGTAAATTTGCCAAAAAAAATACACTATATAACTTAGTATAATGACAATATAATTACAGCTAGTAATATCAAAATATAATATGGTAAAAACACAATTAACTTATTTGTATAGGCCAAATTAGACCCAAGTTGTAGCGCCTATGGTTTATGAACTGCGGGTTCGCCGTACAAACGGGGAGGAAAATCTAATTTTGAGGTATGTCAACGGTATTCCAAAAATAACTGCAAAAAACCGGCATCCCTTACCACCTCAACTAATGACTTAACCTGCTGCTACCAGAATGTCAGGGGTCTACGTACTAAGACGCATAGATTTTACAGTTGCGTGCTCTCCTCAGATTATGACGTCATTGCTGTCACCGAGTCCTGGCTCCAGCCGGATATCCTGGACTCAGAACTTTTTCAAAGACTCATATATTATATACCTCTCTGATAGAAGAACAGACCGAATGGGCGAATCCAGGGGAGGGGGAATCATGCTCGGTCTTCACAATAGGCTCAGTTTTGACCTACTGGATCTTTCAAATATCAGTAACACCGTGCCAAATATAGATTTCTTAGGTTGTAAGCTCACTTTAAATTATTTTGTATTTTACGTATTTATTATATACATCCCTTCCTCTGCCACCAGCGCCGACGCCGAAACTTTTTTTGACCTCCTCTCGTCACTAGACATAATGCTTTCTAAAAACTTAATTTTTCTACCCGATTTCAACATTCCCTCCTTTTCATTCACTGTTCCTCTTAGTCCCAGACACAAAGGTTTACTAAACCTCAGCGAGTTCCTCAGCCTTAACCAGTATAATACTGTCCCAAATTTAAACAATCGTTTCCTTGACCTTGTTTTTGCCAACTTTGCGGTTAATGTAGCTCATAATGATGTGCCTCTGGTCGAGAAGAATCCACATCATCCTGCTCTGTCTCTTGATTTTCAAGCGGTACTTCCTCATGCCGTCAACTTTCCTGTGAACAACGCTCAACCACCCCGCTTCAACTTTCGTAAAGCTGATTATCCCAGGTTGTATGCATCGTTATTGCGCACTGACTGGTCTCGCGTTCTTGAATCTCCTGATATTGTCAGCGCATGTCAGTCTTTCTATGAGATTCTTAATAATAGCTTTGCTGCCTGTACACCTCTTAAGCTACCCAGAAGAAGGTGTTTTCCGTCTTGGTTTTCAAGAGAATTGATTGACACCATCTTCAGGAAAGAAAAATTGCGTCGTCAACTTCAGACGCGCGAATCTGCCGTCTACCAGACAAAGTATAGTTCTTTGCGTAGGCTAATTAAATCACTAACTCAGAGGGACTATAAGGACTTCATTGGAACTGCTGAGCGAAATATTAATATGATGAAATGCAATTGCTAATTTGTTACCAGAAAAGCCAATTTGTTAAGATAAACTTTGATTTGTTAAAATATAATTTCAATTGCCTTATTATAATTACTATAATTCAAATAAAAGCCAATTTGTTACAATAAACTATAAATGCACTTTTCTTTAAATTATTATTTTAATTTACTACAAATTTAAACTGGAAGATAGCTCAGGGTGTATAGGTAAGGAGCATGCTTATGAAAGTTTATTTCTGAGTGCTGTTGTTGAGAAAAGGTGCAAAATAAAAGATTAAAAATTTCAAAAAACAATTTTTATTCTATTTTCTTCTAACAAAAATAAGGGTTAATTCTGTTGAACCTTCCTGGTGATAACTGCCCTTTAACCACCTTATGCTTCCTCCGAGCTTCCTGGAGAGGGTTCTTGGAAATTGCTGTAGTGCCTCGGATCTGTCCTGTGACGTCACTGGAAACTGTCCTGGTCCGAGTGCGTGTGGACTCAGTAGCATGAAAAAAATCAGTACAAGGCAGTTAAAGAGTTCACCAAGAATGTTGTTACAACCCTGTTTCAATATGACGGAGAGCGTCGCTTGTCTTAGCTTAGGTTTTTAATACAGAAATTGGCAGGAGAGAACTAGAAATATTTCCTATCAATTAACACTGCTGAAGAATGACAAAACACGCTGAAGAAAAAATTTAATTTAATTTAATTAAATATGCCTCCGCCAATTTGCACAGAATTGTTTCTGTAGACAACAATTATATTTTCAATTAAACAGTTAACAGATCACAGATAATAAATAAAATAAATAGCTATTTAAGCTGAGAAATATTGTGATGAACAATATTTCAATAAAAAAAATTACAATAGTCAGGTAAGAACAAAAATTAAATCAATAAATTTAAATAGGTAATCAGAATTTAATTATTGCCTGAAAGCTACTTTTCAACTCAAAAATCAGTTTAATTCAAAGATAAAGGTAATGACAAATTTAAATCGAAATAAAGAAACAGAAGGCTTGAGAAGGTGCTCTTTAAATATCTGACGTGACGATAAAATACTTACATAGGTTGAACAATAACTAACTAAGCTTGAATCTCATCTCACATCTAATCCATAACAACCGATAACGGTACTAGAGAAAGTTAGACAGTATCCTACACTATAGACAGTTTTAGTTATTAATTTCTAAAAATTGCTACCTCTAACTAGAACCTAAATATGAGCCCTATAGGCCAATTTGATCGATTCTTTAGTTGGGTTGCTGAACTTAATCCAAAATTTAATAACCCCTGCTTTTGTAGGATCAAGTCCTTTTTTTCTCTCTTATCCAAGAGCCTTAAGCCCCAAAAAACCACTATCCCACATATGCCCTACAGGCACAAACATACACACGGCAAAAGACAACGTGGTATGTGAAACGATAGTAGGCAAATACCAGAAATTCACAAGCTTAGCAGCCTTATTCTGTCTACAGACTTTTCGATAGAGAAAACTTGAAATAAAAATCAGATAACGCAAAAAAATAAAGAAAAAGTCAAGCCCTATCTTCTCACAACCTCTCACACTAGTCGTCGGTACAAGATAGATTTTAAAATCCAGTCCTACCTTCCACCAGAATCACATGTCAAAAAAATTGCACCGCGCGCAGTCGTCACAAATATTTCACCTTTTTCCACCGTACGAAGCGACCGATTTTAAGCAAAAAATATGATCTGCATATTTGAAATTATTTATCAATTTTAAATAATATATACTAATATATATATACTACTAACCCACATTATTAATTTTCATTTTATATTAACGAGATAATTATCGACTGGTATATTTAAAAGACAAAAATTAGTTTTAAATGAACTTGATGGGCAACATAAAAAATCATTATTTATTAATATTTTCGTACTATTTAATGCGGAATTTTCCACACTGTTGCTACCAGGACGGTTTAGACAGTAATTCAAAATAGGTTGAAGATGAAAAGTTATTATTTCAAACCAAAAATAAATACAAGCGAACTCGGAACAACCTGATGTTACGGAATTGTTCATATTACCGTAACAATATAAACAACAACCCCTCCAATTTTTGGTCTTTCGTTCAAAGTAAAAATGCTCAGTCTCGCATCCCAGCCACCATGAACTACGCAAATAAGCCCGTCCATGGGCCTCATAATATCGTATCTGCCTTTGCTGACTTTTTTGGAAGTGTCTATGGGCGACCCGAGCACGTCGATTTGTGCGCTCAAATGAAACACTGTGAGCTCATACGGTATACGGTAGTTAGGCATTTGTTTAGAAAGGCCATTCGTGATTCCACTTCCTTCGTTAATCAGGATGAAAATACAAAATATGTTTCAATACCCTATAATCCTCAGTATACTAGAGGACTCCAAAAAGTTTTTAAGGAAGTAGGTTTAAAATTAGTATAGCAGACTCATTTAACATTAAGAAACTATTAGGTGATCCAAAGGACAAAATTGAAATGTTGGAAAGAAGTGGAATATATGAAATTGGATGTATGGATCGTAATCAAAAATATGTTGGGCAAACTAGACGATCTATACAAACGAGATTCAAAGAACATATAGCTCATTTAAAGTATGGTAGAACAGAAAAATCAAGTGTTGCCGAGCATGCTTTTGATGATAATCATAGAATAACAATAAAAAATTTAAAATTAATTCATAATATAACTGATAGGAGATTATTAGACGCATATGAAAGTATGCAAATTATTAAATGTAAGAATAGTTTAAATAGAGATAGAGGGCCTATTCCGTATAGTCCATTGTATTGGTTGATCGAGCGTGACTAGTGGGATTCCAGGATTGGTTCTTTTTAGTTCCGCTTGATTAAGCAAACAGTAGTATAAAAGGAAGTTAAGCGGAATTTACACGTGTCAAGTAGCTAAAGCAAGTTACTAAATCAAGTAGCTAAATTTAGTAACTTGTATGGTGTAAACAACTTGATTTAGTACTTGCGCAAGTATCTAATTTACTAAACTGCTTAGTCAGCTGAATAGAATCAATTTCTATTTACTTGAGCAAGTAGTTTCCCCCGCTCTGTTTCCCAGCAACTAAAACGTCAACTAAACGAGTGTAGACAGGTCAATTTAGTCAAGTTCATTAGTATAGACCACGGGAATTGTATTTGTTTTATTTTGTGCCGTTTTTTAAAAATGTCTCGTTGGAGTGAAGCGACAACGTTAAAGTTTGTAGAGGAATATCGGGAGAGGCGATGCTTATGGGATACAAGGGCTGCCATTTATAAAAATAAACAAGCTCGGGACTCGGCATATAAGGAGATCCAGGAGATCATGGGAATAGAAGGATTCGGAGTGCCTGAAATTAAAAACAAAATACGGGCGTTGAGGTCAACTTATTCTCAAGAAAAAAAGAAAATAAGGGATTCTATGAAGTCGGGAGCAGGAACGGAGGATATTTATGTGCCCAGTGTAAAATGGTTCAAGGAAATGGACGCATTTTTACGTAATGTGGAGGATAATAAGAGGCCTACACAGGATAATTTCGATGCAAGTATATTATAGTATTTTTAATATTACAGTCCGGGCTTCTAACTTTTGAATGGCTAAGAATATATTTTTAAAAATCATATTCGACTTGGAGTACCTATTTGAACTACTTTTTAATGTAAAGATGAAAAATTTCAAGACTTCCATGATGGCGGCTGGGCGACGCAGTGATACCTTATTTAAAAGAAATTTTCACCCTGACCAAGTTTAAGGTCGGTCTCACTTTCCCCAACAAAAGGCGCCATGTCAAAATTTTGGAGATTTTCAAAAACTTTTAATTTCAATATTATTATTTTAGCTTACGTGGCACTAAATATAATAAACTATATTTTTAGTAATAGCAAATAATATTTTTTTACTTTTTTGTGCCAAATAAGCCAAATTTAATAAATAAAATTTAAATTTTATTATAATTTAATTTTTATTATTACTTTACTTTAAAATACATTCAAAAAATCATTCGTTGCTGCCATGGGACCGCACCTTCGCCAATGAAGTACTGGCAGATTCGATCTCGCAGTTCTCTTGCAAGTCTAGAAGAATGATTACTTCCTAAGGTTCTTATTGCCGGCAAAGGTGCATTAATGCCATTTCTCCAAGAACCTAGTCTAATCTGACCGCTTTCTATATCTTCTTCATCTAAAGATCCACTTGGTGTATAAGTGTTATGAAAAGTGATTCGCAAATAGTTGTGTATTGCGCAACAGGCCTTAATAATTTTATCAACTGTAGGCTTTTCAAAAATGCGAAATCTGCTAACCAGAATTCCGAAAGCGTTCTCCACTATCCTTCTTGCCCGAGAAAGGCGGTAATTGAAAATTTTCTGTTCTTCCGAAAGCGCTACTTTTGAATATGGTTTCATCAAATAGGTCTTCAGTGGAAATGCATCGTCACCTACGATGAAACCACCCTCTGGTAATAAACCATTCTCTAGGGCTTCAAATAAAGACGATTGTTGGAAAATTCCACCATCGGATTGTCTTCCAGGGCATCCAACATTTATATAGCGAAAACAATAATCGTCATCTACAACAGCTAACAGAATAATGCTGTTACTACCCTTATAATTAAAGAATTCGCTCCCGCAATTTGCTGGTGCATGAATCGTAACATGTTTCCCATCAATCGCACCGTAACATTTCGGAAAGTTCCATTTTAGACGAAATCCCTTTTGAATTACGTTCCATTCTTCTTGGGTCTCAGGCACCTAAAATATGTGAAAGAATTTAAAAAATATAATAGTTACAGCCAAATCCAAACTACAATGCTTGCACGTCATCAATAACACCATGCATATTCTTATGAAATTTGCTGATAGTTGCACGTATTATGACCTGCAAGTATTTAAGTTTTAAGTTTGGCTAATATCGTACATATATTTTTTTCTATTTTAGATACGACGCGAAGAAGCAGTTGATAAACAACAAGGGGAAACTCAAGAAGAAATAAGGACTCCAACCTCGACTCCAACAAATGATAGATCCCAGGAACCACCACCGAAAAAAATCAGGGCTACGTCAAAATTGAGACAGGTTACTGCAATAGTTAACGACCTAAAAAAAATTAGCGAAACTGTGACAAATGAGCCTGCGAATGAAAATGAATATATAGTTTTTGGTCCTAGTGTTGCTGCGCAATTAATGACGTTAACTCCTTTTTCCGCAATAAAAGCACAGGACAAGTTTTAAACTTCAGGACCTTCAGGGTATTCAGTACGATACACCTGCACAGACTCGCAATATTCCTGCCCCACCTACACCACTGCAGTCCCCTACATATTCCTACTTGCATTATGTGGATTGTAGTGATGGATCGACAAATATGAGCTATGGAGAACCACTTCGCGACGATATTACACAAACAGACATTATAAGAAGAGCTTTTTCCAACATTTAACATGCTTTGTTCATTAATAACTTTTTCGCAATATAAATATTTAAAAAATACATACCTTTATATATTCCTTGAGTCTTTCATAAATAGCATCACACACCTCGGCTACAAATATGGAGATTGCAGCTCTTGACACACGAAATAATCTCTGCAATGTTCTATAACTATTTCCTGTGGCCAAATAAGACAATGTGATTTCCAATTTTATTTGAGCTGGAATAGCCGATCTCATTATAGTGTCGTTTTTCGTAATTTGAGGAGCAATTTGAGCCAGCAATATTTCAAACCGTTCTTTGGACATTCTCAGCCAATTTCTATATTCTGGTACGTCTTCAGCTGCTAATTCTCTTAACAAAGTAGATGAAGCACCATATATTTCTCGTCGACTCATCCATTTTCGCACCCAACACCTTTTTTTCTTTTCGTTCATTTCTTCTGCAATTATTTCTGATAATTCACCACATATCTGCAAAATACAATTCCGCGTTGCTGTACGCATAACTTTTTCGGCCATGTTTTAAATCAGCATTAATCAACAACTAAACAAGAATACTAAAATAAATGTAGACGCTCACTAAAACAAACGGACTAAATTTTAGCTACTTGATTTAGTAACTTGCTTTAGCTACTTGACACGTGTAAATTCGGCTTTAGGTAGATTTTAATTTTAGTCTTAATCATCTCCTGATGATGCTAACATGGTTAGCGAAACACGCGTCGAGTGCAAAAATTCTGTTTCGGTATTGTGGATAAAACTCTGTTTTAGTGCATGTTGCCGAAGGTTCCAAACCCCAACATAATTGACTGAAATATAATTATCATAAAATAATTTAATTATTACATTTTCACCTGTATTATAATGAGTGCGATTTTACTTCTAGTTTATGGGCTACTTGTTTGTCACGATTAATGATGGAGTTATTAAGAATTTAATTGATATGTATGTTACATTTGCAAGATATATTTGTGGACCAGACATCTACCAGTAAGTATACATTTGATAAAAATGGTTGCCGTTATTTTCCATTTTGATTTAAATTGTATTATGTGCCAAAATATCAAGCAGTCTTATTAATCTTAAAGTGATATCAAAGTCTATGCTAATAATAAAAATTGGAAATCAAATTTATTGGTATAATTTTGATTATTTATGACGCTGATATATGACGATGTATTGATTTTACTAGTTTGCATAACATCTTCTAGTGGAGTCACCACAACTAGTGATTACATCTGAATAATGTATATGTTATTCAAGAATCGTGTCCATCAACATCTTCGCACACACACCGCTCGTCGAGTGCCATAGGATCTCCCTTTAGTGTGCGCTACTGCCATTGCCATAAAAATGCCTTAATTTTCTCTTCAATTTTATTAAATTGTAAGTACTATAAATTCTCCGCATCTGAACGGCATCCACGTGTTTCCCCCTGCGAGCCGAGGAAAAAACTGGCCTATCCGAATGATTGTATGACAGAGGTGCAGGAATCACTTCAGAGATCGCACCGTCACAATCAAAATTAACGCCCATACAATTGGCTTATTCATGTAGGTTGCTCAATCAGCGTACTATAAATGAAAACGGTCAACGTTTCTGTTACACTGTATCTAAAGATTCGTTAGTCAAATTAATTAGGGTTGTGAACAAACCTTTATTCTAGAAGATAATTTTCTTCTTGTGTCTTACTGTCCGCTTTTCTCCGATGCATAGCCAAAGTCCTCTTTTTTGTATAAGTATTATCTTTTTTATGAATTTTATCGTATGAATGTAAAAATCTGAAAAAGCCTTCAGAAATGTTTGCATAAAAGTCGGTATTTTTTTTTTGCATGTAGAAAATGTAATAATAATAATTGTAAAAACCAATTCGTATTTACGAAATGGAAAGCTCGCCAAGGAAAATTATTCTAACATTAGAATAGGCATAAAATGTCCCATAAGTTAAATACCAAAATATTTTGATTTTATCATGAATGCATGTGGCAATATTGACACGAAAAAATCTTCATCTTCCAGTCGAAATTTATCAGTCAATGTAACCATCTGAACCTACTTGTCAAAAAATACATCTAAGAACATATTTTTTACTTGGTATCAGTGGCGGGCTGTATAGATTGGAACTAAAAACGGCGCATTCCGATTTTAGCAAAGTTTGTATTTACCTTACCTCACTTTTACTAGATAAAATATCTGCAACCCGCGAACCGCCACTGCTTGATATATTCCAAATGATAAATCTTCTATAATTACTGGCAGAATGACACATAGGTGCAAAATGCCTTTTCTTCGCGGAGGCGTTGGTCCTTTGATATTTTTGGGATTTTTTTTAGCAAAATCAATGTCCAGAAGCGATATTTCTGCTATATGACATTTAGTCAATTTTCCTTCTTGCTCTGTAATCCATTAATGGATGTTAGCGACCACATTCTCCATTGCCACTCTATCTCTAGCCGTGTGTATGAGTGTCTGGATGTTATGTAATCCGGTCCATTGTCTTATATTCCGAAGCCACATCTTCTTTCTTCCAATTCCTCTTCTGCCTTCGATCTTTCCTTCGATAATTAATTGTAGGAAGTTGTACTTTTCGTTGCGCATAATATGACCCAGGTAAGCTGTTTTTCTCTTTTTGACAATATCAAAGAGTTGTCTGTGTTTAACATTCTTAAAACTTCTTCATTTCTTACTTTGGCTGTCCATGGGATCTTAAAAATTCTGCGATACAACCACATTTCAAATGCTTCCAGTCTATTTATCATAACCGTTTTAAGAGTCCAACCCTCAGTTCCATAAAGAAGTACTGACCAGATGTAGCAGTCCACGAATCTTAACCTAAGGTCCAGATCAAATTCGGTACACGCAAATATTCTCCTTAGTTTTACAAATGCTGCGCGAGCCTGCTCTATCCATTTTTCACATAGCCTTGTGCTAAGATATTTAAAGCTTTCGACTCGCTTTATTGATTTTCCATCAAAAGTTAGGTCAGAATTTATAAAGGCGTTTTCATCTTTGGTCATTACCAGAGGGTTCTGGATGTTTATATTTAAACCCATGATTTTACTATGTTGGCCTACCATGCTAAGGAGTTGTTATCCATGCTATCCACAATGAGAACTGTGTCATCAGCATGCCGAATATTATTAAGCCCCGCACCATCAACTGTGATCCCGATCTCAGCATCCTCGAGCACTTCTTGAAAAATAGCCTCCGAGTAAAGATTAAATAGAAGCGGTGAAAGAACACATCCCTGTCTTACACCTTTTTAAATATGAATCTCTCTTGTTAATTCATTCCCCACCTTTACTTGTGCATTTTGATGCCAGTACAGATTTTTAATGCGCCTGATATATTTTTCATCCAAGTCCAATTTTCTAAGTAGCTCAATTATCCTTTGATGTTGAACTTTATCAAATACTTTTTCATAATTTATAAAGCATAGGTATACGTTTTTACGTTGGTCATAGCAATTTTGGATGGGAACTCGAGTCGCAACTATCACCTCTCTTGTGTCCAGCCCTTGCCTGAACCCGAATTGTGAATCGCTTACAATTCTCTCGCACTTCCTAAAAATTCTCCTATGGATTATCTTCAGAAATACTTTGCGAGCTTGACATATTCACATGTTCTTGTATTGTTTTTCTTTGGCAAGGGTGTAAAAACTGAAGACGGCCATTGTTCAGGGTAGGTGCCAGTATCGTAAATCTTATTAAATAGACTATGCAAAGTGCCGATACCTCGCTCGTCCATAAGTTTAAGTAGCTCGGAAGGGATTTCATCTGGGCCCACTGTCTTATTATTTTTAGCATTGTGTATGGTGTATTCAATTTCCTCTCTGGCAATGGAAGATCCCATTAATAAATCGTTACTGTTCGTTATTTCCTGTAGTCTCTCGTAATTGAAAAGTGTTTTATGTACCACTCCCATATCTCCATCTTGTTGCCATTTTCCAAGACGATCTTTCCATCTTGGTCTACCAGTATATCAGAGTTTCCCTTCCTGCATACACCAGCAATACCTTTAGTTTTTTGTGTAGTGCAAGATTATCATACCTTTTATGTTTAGTCAATTAATCGATAGTAATTAATACCAAAAACAATATACTCTTTTATCAGAGTATAGAGCTTGATAGAAAAACAGATATAGAAATCTTTTAGATAAACTGAACTCCTTCAATTTGCATATTGATATGATGTTCAGCAAGGAAAGCTGGTGCATCCATGTCATAAAAGTTGAATTTATTATACTAAACTATTTAGAAAATGCAATCTTCATTCTACATTGTTTGTTTATGTTATAGATTAAAAGCAAACGAGTCAAACTCCATCCTCTTTGGTCGACTGATAGACGAATGGCTGGTTCTACGGAATAATGATCAGGCTATATTTGTACAGGCTGTGGAACAACTGGTAATAAACAATGACATCAGCTCTACTTGCTTGCAAAGTTTAAAAGAGTCCATCACAAAATTGTCTATCCACACAGAATGTTCAAGAGTTCATGGGCTTTTATTTGTTGGCAATAAGTTTTTGTCACTTTACTCAAGGTAAATATTGTAAACGACACATAATGACAATATTAAAAATCCAGTATTTTTTCTATAACATGTGAAAAACGTCAATTTACTGCTCTTTTAACAACGCAGAATTAACGTTTCTCGATTGTCAATCGACAAAAATATGGCGCTCGTTGCCATAGACCATTAGTAGATTTTATCGATTGTTTGCTTAATATTTTGCTCTTGCATTTTGTTGAAAAGTAAAATCACATATATCTGGCATTATTTTATAATACATAAATACATTTGATTTTTTTTTTTATAATTGTTTACTTAATGTTGAAGGAAAACTGTTGTGAGCGCAGTGTTATTGTCGATCTTCAACTCTGCCAGCGCATCGTGCCTTGTCCTTATTTTTTTCTCTCAATCGACAATAACGTACTTTGAGTTTTTAATACACAAATAACTATTGCAATTACGGAGTATCCCACAAGTTATGCATTTGAAATTCAAATATGAACAGTACAGGGACGTATCTAGCTCTTATCGCTGGCGGAAGGACAGCATCCAGTGTCTAATACCGTCTGGTTAGAGCTATGATTTAGTGATCATGATCGAGATTTATGCATGACAGATGTATGCAATTTTTTTTCAAAAATTATGATAAATAAAAATGGTTGGTAGGAAAAGCAAACGCATATTTTTTTAGTCAAGCCTCTTATGTCATTCTATCATATGGTTGCTGCCAAATAAAAAAAATAAAAGCTTATTTTGCTGACAATGATTCAGTGTTTTCACTGATCGAACGCGGGAATATTAGATGCAAGTTAGAGAACTTCTTATGTTTCGTTGTGTATATTATGTCTATAAATATGACTTTAATTTTTATTTTTGACGTATTATTATATACGTCAGTCTATAAATCCAGCTCCACTGTTTTCCAGGCACATTCATTTTTAGTTAGAAATATATACTATGTCAGTTTAATTCTGAGGATTTTTTTAGCACCAATGCGAAGCAACTTTCCCCAGCCGATATTCTCTTTATAATAATTCTAACACATTGTGTTTCTAAAAAACCGGGAAACTTGCAAAGCTTCCAGGTTCTATTATCTGGCTCAGAACAAGATCCGAAATGCTTACCACATGCTGTTCATATTGTAGAACTGTTTGAAAATGTTTTCTTGGTTTATTTGGTAGAAGTCGGTGATTCACTAGTATCAGGTAAGAAAAACCTACAAAGATGCATTCATTAAATAGTGAAAGTATAAACATTTTAACGCTTAAAGAATAGTTATTTTCAAATTAATTTCTGAACATTTTTATTATGTATAGTAAAACATAGAAAATATATTTGAAAAGTCAGTAGCGCATCCGCACTCCGAAACATCTTAGGCAATACTTCAACTTGAACGGAATACTACTTGTTCAAAAACCATTTCATCATGTGCAAATATATCGAGTTACTTCGCATTATATTACCACTTTGTTATATCCCAATACATGGCAATCGTGCCCACCCCGCGCTATATTTTATCACAACGGATATTAAGTTTACACGAAAGAAACCCTCTACATTTAATTTGGTAGCAGAATAGATTCGAAAAATCACATAATACAGAGCATTTTATAAAGCCAATAATTAATATTTAATATGTAAAAAGAACAGATCCGGCCAATCACTGTCACACACACTGATTCCCATACCGACCACCGGAAGCTTAATCTCGAAACCATTAATTCCTGCCAAGCCCATCTAGCTATGAAACCCTTGCATTCACTAAAAATTCTATAAGCAGATTGGCTTCAAACTTCGTATTGTTTATTAAGGAAACTAATGGCGTTAAATTCTTATGTAAATCACTCTATTTTCGTTATTTGCCCCATAGCTTTCTATCTGTACTTTTTTTTTAATGGATGAATATAATAATGAAGAACTCTTGTTTTGTTCGTGTAACATACAAGAACTAGTTTTTACCTTGGAATTGATTGCCTTTGGCTCCACAAATGATTAAACTTGGTTTGAATTGGTATAGAGCCTCTTCGGCTCTGGCTCCAGGATGTAAACTGCAAAGTGCAAGTTTAGTGATCCTAATGAAATGTGTACCTATATATCGTCGATTCGATAGCAAGTCGGCTATCGTTTTCAAGAAAGGCAAAAAACTAAAAATGAAAATGGTTAGCAAATGCAATAAAACAGTAAAAAGCTCTTGCAGATTGTCAGGCTTTGAACTGACTTTGACAAGATGACAATTGTAATGTCATATTTAATTACTGGTTAACTGGTATTTAGTTTGATAATGAGGTGTTATTTGGTAAATTAATTTGTTTTTGAAGTTTTATATATCTATAATTTGGTGTTATTCGCTTAGGAAGAATTTAATGATTTTTGTTGAAAGGATTAGTTAACTTTTAAGTGTCCCTTATCATCTTCAGTTTTTAGCAAAGGTAACCATGTGCTATTAAAACTAACAGAAGTTGAAGAAACACATTCATCTTTATTTAATGAAATTAAAGCACTTTCTTTAATTTTACGTTTTTTAGATGAAGGCTCCTTTGCCAAAACACTAGAAGCGTTCCATTGTATTCTGTGATTGTTATCAAATGCATGTTGACAAATGTGTGATTTGTGGAATTGTGCGTTTCTAATATAAGTTTGGTGTTCTTTTATACGTTTTGATAATGGTCTACAGGTCTCACCTATATAAAATTTATTACATTCACATGGTATTTTATAGATAACATTTTTAGTAGTTTCATTTTCATTAAGTGATTTTGTTTTTGTTAGTTTAGATCTAAGGGTGTTTTCTGTTTTAAAAATTGTACTAATGTTAAATTTATTACCTATTCATTTTATTTTGTCTGATAAACCAGGAATATAAGGAATAAAGAGGTTCGTAATAGGTCTATTTTGATTTTGTCTGATATTTGGTTGTTCAAATTCTATAAAGCATTTTTGAATGAAATCAATAGGATAGTTATTATTGATCAAAACATTGCTCAAAAATTCTTTTTCTGTGTTGAAATTTTGATTATCACAAATTATTTTCATTCGATCATATAGACTTTTTACGACCCCCTTTTTTACCATTATTGGGTGATTTGAATTAAAATTTAAATATCTGTTTGTATGTGTTGGTTTTCTGTATATTTTTGTTTCGAAACTATTCAAGTCTTTTTTTATAAGAATGTCAAGAAATGAAAGTTGTTCATTAATTTCTTTTTCTATAGTGAATTTGATTGTGGGTTCTTTGGTGTTAATATGATTTAGAAAATCGTTAAGAAAATGTTGGTTATATGGATAAATTGAAAAAATGTCATCTATATAACGCCACCAAATTAAAGGTTTATATTGATAATTTTCAACAAAATTTAATTCAAAATTTTCCATAAAAATATTACTTAATAAAGGTGATAAAGGCGAACCCATAGCCATACCATTGTTTTGTTGATAGTAGTGGGTATTGTATTGAAAATAAGTAGTTTTTACGCAAAAAGTAAGTAATTCGAGTATTGTGTCAATATTAAGTTTTGTACGTTCACCAAGGTTAGTATCATTTGTTAATTTATTTCTTACAATATTTAAAGTTTTATCAACAGGTACGTTGGTAAATAGACTAACAACATCAAAACTTACCAGAGTATCGTTATGATTTAAATTAATTTGTGAAAGTTTCTCTAAAAAATGTTGTGAATTTCTTATATATGAGTTAGTATTGTTAGCAAGTGGATTAAGAATGTTGAGTAGATATTTAGCAATGGGGTGTCTTGGCGAGTTTATACAGCTGACTATTGGACGTAGAGGAATATTTAGTTTATGTATTTTTGGTACTCCATAAAAATGAGGTGTTTTACTATTGTGTGGTGTCAGTTTGAATCTTTCTATGTCATTGAATTGATTTTTGTGTTTTTTTAACATATTGTATATCTGTCTCTCAATACGTTCTGTTGGATCATTATTTAGTATTGAGTAATTACGGTCATTTAAAAGAGACATTATCTTTTCATCGTAAGTAATGCAATTCATTATTACGGTTGAATTACCTTTATCTGCTGGTAGAATTTTAATAGTGTTATCTCTTTTTAATGATTGTAATGCTCTTTGTTCTGTGTATGTTATGTTTTGTT
>MU192563.1:7362-19010 GCA_016904865.1 Pissodes strobi | reverse complement strand
AACTAACCCAAACTGAAATTAAAAAAATAAACAATTCTGCATTTTCAAGCGAGTCGATCCAATGTTTTGATATCCTATACCCCTCTTTAATGTGCAAAGGTTCCGTTGTTCCAGATTATTCGGTTTTCCAGAAATAAAATATTAAGTGGTGTGGCGTGTCAAAACTCGAAATAGCGAAAAGTTTTAAATTCAACTAGCTCCCCTGTATAAAAGACATCATCATTTCCAAAGTGTCTTCTAATACAGGTTTTGGTGTAGATTCTCGCTTTTCTCAAAAAAATACTTTTCGAGTGACTGCTTATCGTATTGGGTAATGAATAAAAATGCTACTGGGTTCGCCGATTACTGACTGACACTAGATGTCACTTAACGGATCTTGCACTCTTGAACATAGCGAGTAGGTAAAATCAAAGAATATAGTAGCGAACTATTTTCTTTCGTAATATACCCTGTATATCTTACATATTTTCTTAAGGCCCTTCGTCCACTGAAGCAACTGAAAACAGGCGCGTTTGATGCGTTCCTATTGAAAATAATGCTGTTCAATTAACTATTGAAAATAAGCATTTTTCTCTAGTTAAATTTCATTTCGTTATTGTTGAACTAGTTTTGAATAATAACGAGAAATTAATCATTTGAGAACCAATCACTCACTTATTGCGTCAGTAGGATGAAGCACCTAAACCAAAAATCAAATTGTCACTTACGAATATTGCTGGCCACAACATCACGATATAAAAGGCCAAAAAGGCATGCAAAGTAAACGTTCTTACTAGCACAACAGCACTAATAACGTATTTCAAGCCTGTTTCCAGATATTTCGATTTTTCAAGTTCAATTTTCCATATTTCTTCCAGGTTTGATCTCAGCTGAAAGAGCGAAAAATCCAGAGATAGAAAACATATTCCCAGGAAAATTATGATCAGAATTTCGCATTGTCTTGGTAGTCCCAAATAAGAAGCCAGCATGATTATTAATTAAGAAAATCATTTTAGAAGGAACGGTTCACTAAAAATTTTGACATTTTTCTGGTAGTTCTCAACCTTAAAGTATTAATTTGTCACTTAACACTTTTGGTATAAATGCCTGTATTTCCTGTTATGTTGCCAGAATCGCAAATAAGTAGGGTTTCCACCTGGCCGGGCCTTCATTAATAAGGCAAGGGCGCCACCATGGTCTGAATTAACAAGTTTAACGCCAAAAGTATTTTTGTGAAATAAAACAATAAAATTATAATTATTATGATAGCTTTTAAGGTTTTTTAAACGAATTAAAATCAGTGGTAGGCTGGAAAGTAATCGGAGGGGATTACAAAGTGAAACTAAACTATTGTTTAAAGTTCCTTTGGACGTGATCGTACCAGTGTACAGATAAGAAGGATTCCTTGGTTTGAAGGAATTTAGCTTATCACGGGCGCCCAGCATTTGAAATGGGCGAAATGCATGGATATTTTGGGTCAATATTTAAAAAACTTTGAGGCAAACGCCTAACTTTCAGTGGCCCGAAGTTACATTGATTTACCTAATATATAACGAATTCGGCTTAAAATCATTGTTTTTTTTTAATTTTTAAAAACCTTGAGGGAAATGCCATGTTGTTTTTAGTCCAAATTTATATGATCTTACAGCAAGAATCTTTAAATTTGTCAAAATAAATAATGATTTTTGTTCAAACTCATCAAGAGTTTATTTAAAATTATGCGCTATAAAATAAAATGCCCATTATTATTGTCCTAAAATAAAGGGCTTGTGTTATAAAACCAGCACGTGTTCAATGTAAAATCTTATGATTACGCTGTATTATTGTTTTAAAATATTGCGTTCTCAAGTGAAACAATTATCCTTTTTCTTTAAATAGTGAATAGTGATACTCCTTAACATAAATCCATTGCTGGTTTTCAAATGATGTTAGACAAAGTTCTAATGTGTAAAGGTAAAAAAAAAATTGAATTGGTAAAAACCTAATTAAAAATTTAAATTTAAATACATAACAACCTCTTGTAGAGTCCTATAATATTCTTGAGAGAAGACTTGCACGAACCTTAAAAAAACAAATATATTCATACCAACTTCTTTATATATTTAAAACATATAAGATATGAAATATTGCTATTATTAAACAAATAACAGTGGTATTGGTGATTAAGGTACAAATAATCACATCAGTACAAAAATAATGAAATAAAATGATGTAAGACTAACCCCAAGGGATAAGTACCTATGTGTTACTAGCAAAACCATAAGTCTTATAAAAATCAGCATTTAGCCAGGCCACTAGAAATTCCTTGAACTTTGCGTAGCCAGAGATTTTCCTTACAGGCAGAAACTTTTCCAATATTCCAACACGTCATCCAGTAGCTGCTGGTGGTTTCCTTTAAGCCAAATATGACTATCTTTGGCATCTTAAGTTACATCTAAAAATATATACAAAAATCATCTATAAAGTTCGCACACAAAATATTTTTGGAATCCAGGTGTTTTATAGTGCAATTTTTAAACATTTTCCAGATCAAATTTAAATAACCAACTCACTCCCATAGATATCTTATACTTTCTCACCCCTTGGCTAAAGTATGATCGTTCTAGTTCCCCCTATCTGTATAGCATTCGTGCCAAATCGCGTTTTTAAAACTCTTAGTTTGCGAGATATGCGTATTGAAACTTTTCAAATTGACGCCCTGTATTATTTGGCTGCTTTTAGTTTAAAAACAGCAGACTTTAAAACAAATGATATTTACTAATATCAAATAGCTAACGCCTTCGAGCGTAAATATCCTCGCGACATTGACACAAAAGAATGAATTTTGTCATGCGAATGTAGGTAGGAAGAAGCTTTGAGATGAAAGAGAAGGCACACCATGATGCATAACGCCACCACAAAGAATGCCGAAATAGTTACACATTTTATTGAAGTGAAAACTTCTTTAGGCGCGTTTTGCAAATTGTTTTTTGATGGGGGTTGAATGAGACCGAGCCGGCATGCATCACGCATCACGCGTCATGCTCGGATATGTAACGTAACGCTCCTTAAACTGGCATGTTCCCGTATAGTTACAGGGCTGAAAATTTCAGGGGATGTAGCCGGGGTGAAAAGAAGATCCTGGACGAAAACGGGACCCGTACCCCCCTCCGTTTGGCCAGGGGAGGGGGGAGAAGCAAAAATTAAAATAATTAATTTCAAGAGAACGAGAAGAGGTACAGGGTAGAACTTTGTATGGTAGGTACGCCCCATGGGGGGCCACCTTAGACCATACGGATGGGACCGAGGCTTCAATTTAAGGGGGGATTTTGGGGGCAAAACCGTTTTTCGCTCGTATCTCTGCAACGAAAACTCGGATCAAAATTCTGACAAACGATAACCCCGCTTGTTGAAGTTTTCACTTCTGTCGTGCGGTCTTAAGCACACACCAAATTTTTGAAGTGACAACTTCTTTAGGCGCATTTCGCATTTTTTTTTGTTATTGTTTTCAAATGTATGTAGGTATTATAGGTGCCAAGAAGAAACAGATATCTTAAGGTTGCGGAATTAAAACAATGTGCCGGCGTTTATGGCAGTATTGTCTTTTGACTGCATTCATGTCTAATTATTAGATTTTCAAGCGATAAATACACTCTAAAACTAATTAACCTACGGTATATCAATTTAGGTGCTTACCTCGAAATGTTTCTAGCATGTGGCCTGTTCGGTGAAAAGCAAACTGTATAAACATAATCATAATCCTGTCCTTGAAAAGAAATGCCGCCCTAAAGTCTATTTTAAGTTAATTTAGCAGGCTACAGTTCTGAGTATCCAGGACGCTGCAATTGTTTCCGGGGTAACGGGAAAGAACAATAATTATTTGTGACATTTTTCGGTTGCTTTTTTAGAATTGTCGGGCGATTTATACTCCTGTATTTAAGTTAATATTTTGCTTTTGCACAGTCCTCTGAGAGAAGTTATTTGTATAATCTAATAGTTAATCATAAATATACCGCTGACGTATGCGACATATGCTACTGTGATTTAATTTTTTACACTATAACCTCAATAAAGTCACAATATCGGCAAGTAAATAGTAAATACATTCCTCTGTGAAAAAGTGGGCCTACCTCAGCCCTTCATAATGGTCCTTCGACGCTGGATACATGGTACAAGCCCGATTGGTGTATAGTAGGTAAACCAGAAGATAGCCAATGTCAAGGTCAGTCCATTCCAGTTGAACCTATAACAAACCATCAGCAGAACTATTAAACCAAACCTATATTATAATTGGACGAGCGAATGAGCTTCGAGCCTACACAAAACCGTGGAAGTTTGCTTTGACTTGGTTTAAGGGTTCTCATAAGTCTTTATTGTTTTCACGTTGTTATTTATTTATAAGATACTTAAGTAGCCCTTAGTTTCAGTTGGGTGATTGTTTACTTCTGTCTCGGTAAATCTCATATGAACCGCATATCTCTATTTTACTATTTGGTTTATTTTTTATGCATACCTAATCCTCATTTAACCTTAGTATTGAATCTAAAATTCGTAGGTCGTTATTTTTAAAGATGATAACCGCTAAAACTTGTATTTTGGTGCCTAAAAACCCTTGAAATAAGTGTATATTCATTTTGCGTCTGGGGTATAACATTATAATAGTTTTTTTTTGCATTTCATTCATTAAAAGCCTGTGTATTATTTAGTCGAATATCTTATTGTAGTGAAATTGATAAAATAGCAAAATGTCTCAAGAATTAACTCCAGAAGATCTTTTAAATAAAGCAAAAATAAAATTGAAACTTCTTATCGCGTCGTGGACATATCAAGGCGTCAATTACGCGATTCCAAAATTTTTTTATTTCGTTTACACCTCAAGCCTTGTGTCTTCCAGAAAATGTTGCTCAAATCGAAACTCGTTTAAATGCTTTTGAATCAACATTGAATGAATTTGATCGTACACAAACCACAATTGAAGACATTTGCTTGGTACATAAACTACCTGAAGCCGACAATCAAGAGGAAGATCGCGCTGATTTTGAAAAAAAATATTTTCATGTTATCTCAATGGCCCGATTGACATTGCAAGCCTCTAAACCACGTATAAAATTAAATGCTCAATCCTCTGATATTCAAAACGTTACCACTGAACAGAGTGTTGCAAATATTTTTGCTACAAAACTCCCTCCTATTTCAATTCCCGAATTTTCAGGTACTTATCACGCATGTACACAGTTTTATGATACGTTTAAATCTCTAATTGATAAAAATCAATCATTGTCTAATCTTCAAAGAATTTACTACCTTCAATCTGCTCTTAAGGGAGATGCCGCTCAAATAATTAGTTCTTTACCCGCCACCGATGATAATTATCTTATTGCCTGGAATTTTTTAATTGAACGATATCAAAATAAAAAGGCCATAATTCATTCGCACATTAAAGCAATATTTAATTTGCCAATAATAAAAGAAGAAACTCACCAAAATTTACGTAAATTTTTAGACAATTTTCAAAAGCATTTTCGTTCACTGGAGAATTTAGGAGAAAAGGTTTCTAATTGGGATACTTTACTAATTTATTTACTTTCATCTAAGTTTAATCAATTAACACATAACGAATGGGAAATATTCTCTAAAAATTATCAAAGTCCCTCCATACAAAATTTTGTCGATTTTTTAACAGAGCGTTGTCATTTGCTTGGGTCAATTGATTTCAAAACCTATAATAGCAGGTCCGATTATGTTAATAGACACTCGCTTGCACAAAAAACATATTCTCATGCTACATTTGTTAACAATAATAACAGCCCTTGTCCATTTTGCAAAGAAAAGCATTTTGTCTATATGTGCAAACATTTTATTGATTTACCCACACAATCTCGATACAACGAAGCAAAACGGTTAAACCTATGTACAAATTGTTTGCGCCCTGGCCATATAAATTCAAAGTGCAGGTCTAAATATACTTGTAAAACTTGTCATCACAATCATCATTCTTTGTTGCATCAACAATCTAACACAAATGATATTCAATTTAAAAATCCTATATCGTATAATCTACAGACTTTGACGAATAATGATCCTAAACCTATAGTTAATAATACTAATGCAACCCATGGTGCCATTCCTCGGCAAACCAACCTACATACTCAAACCAATGAATACGCTAATGACAGCCAGATCAGTACTCCGGTGCCCGCGCCAAGATCACATAGCATACCTCAATCGTTATCAAATCAATTTATTAACCAATCATTTAGAACATCTAATAATATTTCAAATGATGCAGCATCTAAGCCTAATTATACCTTATCGTGCGCCAATCTAACCTCTAATACTTATATTTTGTTATCTACAGCCTTAGTCAAGGTATACGACAAACACCAAAACCCTATCATGTGCAAGGCTTTATTGGACAGTGGATCACAGTCCAACTTCAGATCTAAAACTTTATTTGAAAAATTAAATCTCACCTTTGATAAAATAAATATTCCTGTCTGCGGAACTAATCAAGGAACAACTTATATCAGTAAGCGTCTTAGTCTTTCGATAGCTTCTAACAATAATATGCATGATTTCCAGTTGTCAGCTTTAGTAATTGACAAAATAGCTGAAATATTGCCACATCAACCCTTAAGTACCTCTGAAATTGTCATACCTAACGATATTCATCTTGCTGATCCCACCTTTTTCGAGCCTTCAGAAATAGACATGATATTAATAGGTGCTAGTCTCTTTTATGATTTATGCAAATCTGAGCAGATAAACTTAGGAAGGAATAAACCTACCTTACAAGCCAGTAAATTAGGTTGGTTAATTTCTGGTCCCCTACCTTGTTCTAAACCTCTTCAAACAAATTGTTGCTTAAATACAAACAATCATGATTTATATGACAGCCTCGAAAGGTTTTGGAAAATTGAAGAAACCCTTGACTTGTTCACAAAATTCTCTTATGTGAAATTCATTCACGAAAACATATACTCGAGATAGTTCAGGTAGATTTCAGGTCAGTTTACCCACTAAGTCCAGTATTGACAACCTTGGTGCCTCCCGAGAAACTGCCGTAAAAAGATTTTTGTCTATTGAACGCAAATTCATTCATGCAGTGGAAAAACATGACAGTCTTACCACTAAATTGAGAGTCGTCTTTGACGCCTCCGCCAAATCTTCATCTGGCATATCTCTTAACGATTCTTTGAAGATTGGCCCAAACGTTCAAAGTGATTTGGTCACCATCCTCATTCGATTTCGTCAGCATGATTACGTGTTGACAGGAGATATTGCAAAGATGTATCGTCAGGTGTTGATAGATCCCAATCAACGAAATCTGCAAAGAGTTGTCTGGCGTGATAACCCCGATTCTGAACTTTGTCATTTTAAATTAAATACTATAACGTATAGTACAGCCAGTGCATCTTTTTTGGCCACACGTTGAATATCCTACAGAAAGCCATATTATAGCCAATTATATTTACGTGGATGGCGTGATTTCGGGAAGCCATTCATTAGAAAGCCTTTTGAATATAACCTTATCAAGATATTTAAAGAGTATGGCTTTGACTTTCGAAAATTTGCCGCAAATGATCCATTTTTACTTACTAATTTAGATGGGGAAAATTCTATTGAGTTTTCCATTAACGATGTCCAAAGTTCTAAAACATTGAGCATATTATGGAAATCGCAGTCTGATGAATTAGTTTATAACTCAAACATAAACCCTAATCCTAGTATAATTACTAAACGATCCATGTTGTCGGATATTTCCCAAATATTTGACCTCTGGGATTGTTGGGTCCTATGATAATCCAAGCCAAATGTATCCTTCAAAAATTATGGCTTTTGAAAATATCTTGGGATGAACCCGTATCAAAGGAAGTCTGGCAGAAATGGACAGATTTTAGTATGCAACTTTGTTCTGCAAGCACCATAAAAATTCTCGACAAGTTATTGTTAAAAACTCCAACAAAATTCAAATCCATGGTTTTTCTGACGCTTCTGTATCTGCCTATGGTGCATGTATATACGTTTGCACGAAAAACAACAATGGCAAGACAGCTAGTAGAATTCTTTGCGCCAAATCTCGTGTTGCGCCTTTAAAGGCAGTTTCACTACCTCGGTTAGAACTTTGCGGCGCACTTTTAGCTAAGCTCATGAAGAAAATTTTAGAAACGTTAGATATCAAGGTTACTGATTTATTCTATTGGACAGATTCCTCGATTGTACTCTCATGGTTATGCTTAGAGCCGCGTAATTTAAAAACATTTGTTTGCAATCGAGTAGCTGAGATACAGCCATTATCGGACACTGATAAATGGTATCATATTCCATCATCTCAGAACACTGCGGATCTGATTTCCAAAAGAGTTAGTCCTCATGACTTAAAAAATAGTGAACTCTGGTGGCATGGTCCTCGTTTCCTGTCAAAACCTAGTCGTACCTGGCCTACTGGCAACCAGTAGTTTTGCACGTAAAGTGAATAACGATAATCACACGGAAATTTCCGAATTTAATCCAAAGCAATTATGCTTAATTTCAAATATATCATCTCAGGTTTTAAATAAGATTATAGCCAAATGTTCAAGCTTCACAAAACTTATAAATGTTATATCATACTGTTACCGTTTTACTAAAAATTGCAAAATACCCAAAGCTTTAAGAAAAACCGGTCGTATTCAACCAGCCGAATTTAATCAGACTCTGTGCGCTGTTATCAAATTGATTCAAAGGGAACATTTTTTGGAAGATATTCAGCGAATCTAGAAGATAAGGAATCTCCATCCTGGTGCTCATGCGAACCTGTCTTTTGTGCGCCAGAGATTTTGGCCTTTAAATGGGAAAACTTTGCTAAAAGGTATTATACGTAAGCGTATACCATGCTTTAAGGCCAATCCAAGGCCACTCCCGGCTCAGATGGGTGATTTACCTAATCAAAGAGTGACACCTTCATTTCCCTTTTCTACCACAGGTGTAGATTACGCTAGCTGGTCCGTTTCTACTTAAGGATTCCAAATTTCGAAATAAAAAATACATTAAGGGTTACTTGTGCTTTTTTGTTTGTTTTTGCACGAAAGCAGTGCATATAGAACTGGTTACAGAATTCACAACTCAATCGTTCATAGCTGCCTTTAAGCGGTTTACTATGCTCGTCGTGGTTTTTGCCAAACCTTAGTTTCCGACAATGGAACAAATTTTATAGACGCCAATAATGAGTTTAAGGCAATTTATGACGTATTGAATGATAGCAAGTTTCAAGGCTTTTTACAAAATACTAAAATGCAATGGCTCTTTATTCCCTCGCGGTCACCCCATTTTGGAGGCATATGGGAGGCAGCGGTTAAATCATGTAAACAACACTTGAAACGCATTATTAATAACACTCCTTTGACTTATGAGTTTTATATCCTTGTTACACAAATCGAAGCGATTTTAAATTCTCGGCCATTGGTGCAATTATCAGATGACCACAATGATCTTGATGCTCTATCGCCGGGGCATTTCCTTATTGGCCGTCCCCTGAATGCCGTTCCAGAAACCGATGTAACCCAGATTCCTGTCAATCGTCTTGGTCGTTACGCTCATATCCAGAAGATGACGCAACACTTGCGGGCTCGCTGGTCTTCGGATTATTTGCATACATTGCACCAAAGATTTAAATGGAAGTCGCAGGTTAATTCCGGTGAACTTCTTGGTATCCTAGTGCTGCTGAAAGAAGATGATTTACCTTGTCAATCCTGGAGAATGGGAAGAATCACTGCCGTACGTCCTGGGCTGGACAATGTAGTGCGGGTAGTGAGTGTAAAAACTAAAGGAGGCTTAATCAAACGAAGTATCGCGAAAGTGTGTCTACTTCCGATAGGCTCCGAAGTAGATTCCTAAACCCGTGATTAAGTGACCTTTGCTTCCTCCCGTGCGTTTAGTTACTATTAATTATTGAAATCCCTTCTACAGACTCAGTCATTTCAAGGGCGGCGGTTATGTTCGGTGAAAAGCAAACTGTATAAACATAATCATAATCCTTTCCCTGAAAAGAAATGCCGCCATAAAGTCTATTTTAAGTTAATTTAGCAGGCTACAGTGCTGAGTATCCAGGATGCTGCAATTGTTTCCCTGGTAACGGGAACATATTTTGCACAGTCCTCTGAGAGAAGTTATTTCTATAATCTAATAGTTAATGATATACCGCTGACGTATGCGACATATGCGGCTGTGATTTAATTTTTTACACTATAACCTCAATAAAATCACAATATCGGCAAGTAAATAGTAAATACATTCCTCTGTGCCGATTGTGAAAAAGTGGGCCTACCTCAGCCCTTCATGGCCTAAACGCGACTTTTCAAGTAGGCTCTCAAAATCGTCCAATTCACTCATCCTAGTCTAGGACTAAATGCAGAACCAGAACAGGCAACATAACACAAAAATTATGGAGGTTTAAATCGATACTAACGACGCAGACATACTGGACATGCATAAACAACGCCGACCGCCGACCTAGACTGATGATGCAACATACAATGTGCTGGCAAGCGAGTTTTCGGTTAACCTCGGGTGGCCACGAGCTCAGACGTGGCAGGGATCGCGTCGGTAGAGAATGTCAACCGAACCCTTTGAGAACTGGTGTCAAAGACTTAGGATTTTGAGAAAGTGTAAACTGCAGACAATGTCAATGATGTTCTCTCAAACCAAAAGAATGAAAAACATGTTACAAAAAAACAATGACTTTGAGTTACGAGCAAAGTATTTGGAAGGAAGGAATTTTCATTGCTAGAAGAGAAAAAGAACTAAAAGCATCATTCTTTTGTCTCCAATCGGGTATTTTTATCTGTGTGGTGAATGAACCACTGTCGGTTAAGGCCCTGTCAAATTGACGTTGTTTGATAGTAGGTTCTAACGTAGATGTTTGTTAACCGATTATAATGAATTATTCCAATTTCTTAAGTGACGAGTCAATACGAGCAGTAAAACTCAAATGATAATTTTTTATACATCTATTTTTCTTCACTTGTACAGTTTAAAGAAAACACAGTATTAATTTACATAACATAACTGTTAACATATACTAAAAATTAATACAAAATGAAATAAATTAATCTATATATTAAAGGAAAATTATACATAAGAAAGAAAAAATTATTTACCAGAATTAAGTTACGACATTTCAATCAGGGCCCACGCACCAAGAAGCAAACCGTGACCGTTTAATAAAAAATACATCCAAAGTATGTGCCCCTACACTGTGCTCTACGCTCGATACATCCACATTCATACGGGAAACATGTGCATACCAACTAGTATACATACACGTACTAAAGACAATTTGTAACAAGTTGAGAACGTTTGAACACTTGCTGGTTTTATAACAAAAGTCCTTTATTTTAGGACAATAATAATGGGCATTTTATTTTAAAATAAACTCCTGATGAGTTTGAACAAAAATCATTATTGTGGCAAATTTAAAGATTCTTGCTGTAAGATCATATAAATTTGGACTAAAAAAACATGGCAATTCCCTCAAGGTTTTTAAAAATTAAAAAAAAAACAATGATTTTAAGCCGAATTTGTTGAATTTTATGGCAAAATTATTAATTCTTGCCTTAAATTTATATAAATTTGGGCAAAGAAAGTTAGGCGTTTGTCTCAAAGTTTTTAAATATTAACCCAAAATATCCATGGATTTCGCCCATGCAAAG
>MU192562.1:7042-28465 GCA_016904865.1 Pissodes strobi | reverse complement strand
CCCCCCAATCTAAAGTATTACCAGTCTTTTTTGACTCTCGGGACTTTTCTTCTTTTTTTTTAGATAGGTAATAGTCTAGTAGCTATGGGAGACTTTAACTGCCAAATATTTAATGATGCTAAAGTTCAGATCACCATGGATTTTGCAAACTTCTGTAATCTAGTTCAGTACAATTATATTCCTAATCTCAATGGTCGAACTATCGACCTGCTGTTTGTGAATGTACAGGTGAGGCTGTTGAGATGCGGTACCTTTTGCGCACCCGCACTCGGCACAAACATGTCAATGTCAAGAAATAATTTAAAACATAACACAAACACGCTACAATATCGCAAAGACTTTCATAAGTTATATAATTCACTGTCAAGTGCTGACTGGTCTCCTTTAGGAGACTATGCCTATGGTTCGCCTGAATGCGTTCACGCTATTTTTACCAGTCATTGTATTCGATTCTTGATAAAAGTGTTCCCAAAGCTATTAACCATAGCTGAGAGTCTTCTTGGTTTGGCTCCGAAGCCATTAAATCCAAGGCACGAATTCCTAAAAAAAACTAAAAAAATCGGATTCTACCGAACTACTAAATCAGTTTCGTATTCGTAGAGTTAAAAAAGAACGAGATATTGATACTTATTATGAAAATTACACTGCCCGGTTCGAGGGGATATTGGTAAGAACACTTCTCAGTTTTGATCTTATTTCCGGTCCAGGCAGTCAACAAAGCATTCCGAACCTCGGTAAGCGGTTCCACCTTAATATTTATCGGCGTTGAATTCAGTAGGTCTCGGGGAGTCTAGACGAATTTGCGTAATTTTTCACGCTCGAATTCGAGTCTATGTATGGGGAACTCGAATACCGTAAGAGATACAGGTAGGACAAAATTGCGCATTTAGGTGCCTAACAATATACCGTTTAGAAAGTTTTAAAATTCCGAGTATTTCCGGAGATATCCGAAAAAAAAAAAACGAAATATTGAAAAATCGTTCTATTTTTTTCCTGAGCTTATTGAAAAACGGATTTCAAATTGAATTGCACTTTTACATTGCCACTTTTTCCGCTCTATTAAATGGTGGTATCCAGTTTGGAATCCGACGTTTCGTCTCCAAGGGGTCATCATCAACTTTCTTTTTTTAAATACGAACTTTAATTTTTTTTTATCGTTTTTCAGATGATATTGGTGTTATTTAATATGAATATGTACTGTTGTTTCAGTGCAAAATAGTATCGTGAGTCTTGGAACGAATTGAGATTTTTAGAGAACTAGAGAACGAATGTATCCAAAAAAACTTTCTTTCAACACACATGTTCAAAAAATAATGAAAGCATCCATAGTGATGCTGGGATTTCTGATTGCTAAAAATATGGTTCGATTTGATGTTGACTTTAATTGAATAATTCAATGGTTCAACTTTACTTGCAGCAACGGTCAGAAGCGCATTAAATACGTTGCATTTGTTTTAACGACGAACACAACTGCGGTTGTTGTAAAATTATTTTATTATATACAGTTAGTATAATAGTATAAAGATCAATAAGATATAACTTACCATAAATGCTGGTTGCATGTAGCAATCTATGTAATTTTTTATGTTTCAGTTAAGTAGATTAAATATAATAAGATTAGCTCCAAAGAAATCCATGGAAAGTTTAAAAATATTGTGTAAGTGAATTTATCAGAATATCTATATATTTATGATCTTTAAAAAATATGTTAACAAAGTTAATGAGGTTGCTATTAAATACAAATAAATAAACAATTATTCTGTCAAAAGTCCTGCGGCGCCTGCAAATTGGAATTTTTGCGAATTAGTGTATTTTTAGTTGAAGAATTTTTTACGAACGAATCTCATTTATTTTCACATTGGTAGCAATTATTTTAAAGCGCGATTTTATTAAAAACTTCAATTTTCTATCAATTTATCACAAAAGCCGGCCCTACGGCCCGGCGTTTACAAATGATATTTTTTGGATGCCTATGATGTTTCTGACATGAGAGGAGTGCAATAATTATCGATGAATTACATCGGTAGTTAAAAAAAATTATCGATAGTGAAAGACCACACGTTAATTCAACTGCCGATGTCACCAGCGCCGGATTGTTGTTTAGTATGTACCCTCCGTGCCTGACGCTGTAGATTAAATTTCATAAATTTGGTGTTAAATAAATTTTGTAAGAAAAATTAAGACATTGGTAACCCAAAAATATTTTTTATTTATTAACAAAGTGGAATAGAATCCAAACTAACGCAAATTACTAGGCGCAATACAATTAACATAAAATTCTGCTATAAAATATGAATGTTACAAATAATAACATTAACAAACTTACTAAACTAAAAAACGTTCGAAAATTTTAAATTGAGTTGAGTAGAAAGTTTCCTTAAGTTCTTCGCCAAAGTATTGACTATAAAATCATAATCTAAATTTTTCACAAATCCCATTCAGTGCTCATAACGAGGAATGTTTCCAGCCTCTCCTGCCCTAATAGCTGTCTGAATCTATTTAGTATTATTTTGAGCTTATTAAAAACACAGTTGAGTGCAAGAAAGAGTCAAAAGATTTTTGTAGGCGATCGACATACAAATTGGAGTACGCCGCAGATTGAAGATTATATTTTTTTCAAATTTTTAAACAGCAAACAAAACAGCCCGAGCAAGAATCATTTAAATTGAAATGTTTTTTTTAAGTCAGCTCTATTTTCATCTTCGGAATCGTTATTGACAGAGCTTGCGCCACTTTTATCATTCCTATAAGAATTTTTGTTATCTTGCTTTTGTTGTTGAGTTAATGATGACCGATCTTCTGAAAATTAAAAATTTGCGCAAAGCTAATAAACTCATCCTTCATTAAAGATTCATCAATTCTTGTAAGTTGAGATATTATTTTAAAAGATTCTCATTGTAGTTGTCTTGGTGAAGTTTGAATTTCTTTAAAGTTTCGTGTGCCGAAATAGTAAAATTGTTCAATAGTTTTTTTTTTGATGATTTACAAATCTGTTTTCTAAACTTTGAGTTACTTGATTAATATTCAGTTTAAATGTTTCAATCTCGAACTTTTTGGTTGGTCCTTGAGGGTTCATATCATTGCTATCAACGCACTGCTTACCAGGTATTTCTTTGGTTTTTCGATTGCGAGTAGCAGGAAATCCTGTTTCTATGCAACAAATATCTTTTAATAAGCTTAAAATGAGAATAAAGTGATTGGCAAACAAAATAATTTGGATATAAACAAAAGCGTGGGGTGCTTGATATTAACTGTTCTGAATTTTGTATCGCTAGCTATTTGTAAATGTCAAGGTATTATATAAACGGAGAACGCATCACACGCTCTTGTTTATATCAAAATTAAATTTTTATCAAACTATAATTTGATTTTTATTTTTTAGTCTAAACCACCGATCTCCATATATGGATAAGCACAAACCGTCTGCAAGCGTCGAAAAATCGTACCAATCATGGGGAAAAAAAACGGGTTCTGCGTCGGACAGAACTGAAAATAGGATAATTTTACTCATGCGCACAAACACCGAGAAGCGACAGAACGAAATCAGCTCATAAAGCTTTTACAGTTCGGTAATCAAAAATATTATCAAATTTCTCTGACCTTGCTTGTTGCTTGCGCTTGAAATAATTCTTTTTTCTGTGTTTGCCGTAATGGGTTTCGGCGTTTCGTTTTGTTCACTTATTGAAGTACGTACGTGCGTCTGAGTGGTTTATATTATCGTTTTCGTTGAAAATAACTAATTTACTCCTGGACATCTAGTTTAGTTTATTATTATAATAGTTCGTTATTAGTGTATTTTGTTAGTGTATAAGTTGGTGTAGACGTTAGGAATATGATTTAAAGACAAAAGACCTTAAAAGACAATGGTGTCAACTGCCAAGGTCAAAGAAAATACTCAACGGTGTTTGATTTGGTGTTGCCAAAATAAGGGTAGAATACCAGGGATTTCTTATTTTAAGTAAGTATCATTTTCTTTTAAGGATAACTGCAGCATTACATACAAAATATGGGAATAATATCTTAAAAAGGGTTTATTTACTGTCACGATTCATAAATAGCAGTGAGTTTATTCAGTTTTATCATTTTGTATTAAAAGAGTCTTCTTATAGGTAGGATGGATTTTAATTTACTTTGTTGAGGAGCTTTGATGCTCTAAACAGTTTTTTTTTAGATCCTTAAATGGGCAATTGTTCCCCATATTTGTTTCTGCTATTTTAAAAGATTTTTAAAAATTGTTTTACATACTACATATATGGGTTCAATAATATAGAAATGATCCGTGGGGGGAGCTTTAATTTTCTTTCCAATATTTACCCCCTTTTAAAAATTGAGAACAGAAAAGTGTGGTGAGTGACGTAAAGTACAATTTGTATGTCTTTTCTATCTGTAAAGGTAAAGAAAAAATAAAAGAAGGGAGTAAAAATTGGAAAAAATGTTAAAGCTTCCTCCACGGATTATTTCTATGTTGAACCTATAGAACAGTCTGTAAAATATTTTTAAAAAAATCTATTAAAATAGCAGAAACAGGTATACGGAACAATGAGGGAGTTTCATCAATTTTTCGATAGCCCATGAAAACTAAGTGGACACGTGTTTTTTCTTTTTTTCATAAGGCGAAAAATGAGGCAGATACGCCTTTAAATGTGCTTATGACGTCACAATACACATGAATTATTACGTCACACCATGCATAGTATATCTATATATACAAAACTAAAAACTGGCATAGCTCTCATAATATTCATCTTTAGTGGAAATAAAAAAATACTTATTAAATGTTTTAAGGTTTTCATGAGCATTTAGACGTGTGTATAGTCTTAAGAATTTTGTATCTTGGTACATACTACCTACATATTTTGTATTATTGGCTTTTTCTAAATAGACTACTACTACTACCTAATGTAAGTTAATGTAAATAAAACGTTTATATCATGATGTTTTGTTTTAATAAACCTTTCTTTGCCCCAAAGTTATTTTAGCTATTCAATGCAACAAAAATTCATATTTTAAAAAACTAAAAAAAGGTGTATTTCTTGCCTACAGATTGTGGTATGTAATGTGTGAATGCAAAATACTTTAACATTACAAATCTCTTTTAAAAGTACATTCAAGTACATTCAAGTACAAAGTACTATTCAAGACTAACTTAAAGAGAAAGTAAAATTTGAGGCAAACGCATATAAAAAGGGTTTTATTAGGAGGTGCTTCCATTTTTTAATATTTTTGAATCAAAGGGATGATTTTAAAAAATATGTATATTTGAAAATTTACAAGTTTCAGTGCTGCGCCTGTGTTACACCAGATTTTACAGTATAAATCATTCAAATTTTCTTGGTCATAAAATCATTTTGGGCAAACTAGTTAATATTTTTAACAAAAAAAATGCATGCCACATTTAAAGAATGTAAAAATTAGGTAGGTACCAAAATATTTGGTAGTATTTTTTTTGCATACCTATCAATGGTTTATTCCTTAAGCATAATTATATACTTACTGTCATATTTTTACATTTTTTAATTGGTTATTGTGTCGCCCAGGGACGAGGAAAGAAATAGTTTTTATTTTTTTTTGTCTCCAAAACAAAGCAAGATTCGGAAAAAATAGCAAAAGTTGTATATTTTATCGGATGGTCTATTTTATTTCTTTTAAAAACCAATGGCTTGCAATTTTTGTGTTAAATATATCATCTATCAACTTGCTTTTAAATTTTTGGTAATATATACAACGGCAAAAATATTTTTCCAAATTCTTAAAATCCGGACCTGTCGCTTATTCGCGGCCATGCGGTGATGAAGCACGTGGAATCGATCGATAACCTGCTAATTGAAACTGCGCAGTCTCAGAATTACCGTCATTTGTTTACATCTGAAGGCGCATGAATCAGTATGATTTGGATCGCTTTGTGCTTATCCATATATGGAGATCGGTGGTCTAAACTGGAAATAAAAATTGAATACGTAAGAATTATTTCTGAAATGTCATATCAATTTCCATTAAAATATACAAGGTGGCAAAATTAAAAAAAAAACTATTTTTTGGACATTTTTTTTTTATTTAATGTTCAATCGTTTTTTTTTATTAGATATTTGGATAGCTCGAAAAAAACCACAAAAGACATGTTTCTTAATTTCTATTCTAACCCAATAAAAAGCCCACAAATTTGAGTGAGTCGCTTTTCGCTTACATGATAAGTATGGGTTTATTGATTAGAATTTAACCATTCCCTTATCTTTTTAGTTAATACAATAGAAAAAAAAAACAAAAGTTTTAGCTGATTTGGTGTAGGATATTTTTATAGAATAATATATGCATAGAGTATTTCGTTAAAAAATATATGTTTGCACAATGTTTAAAAATAATAAAAAATATACAAAAAGACACAATTACTTACCTTAAAACGTGAAACTTCTTCTACTGATTTAATAGGTAAAGTTAATTATTAAACCCAACTTTTCGCAAATATAAGAATATCTAATAAGTATCTTAAATGTACCCAAAAATTACAAAAGAGTAAAAAGTATTTCACCGATCCAAAAGTTATTAGATTTTTATTTAATATTTAGAATTCTCATGTTTTTCTTTGTCTTGGTAAAAATCAAATAATGCACTCACTTAATGGAATAAATACTCTTAACTTATGGGCTGGGATGTGGGATTCCAGATTAGTTTTCGGTAAAGCGTCAGGTATTTTAATTATTTTTATAAATAGTTTATTTAGGTAAAATGAAGGAGGGCCGGGAGGGCGACAAGGATTTGATAGCAAATACGTTTTTAGGTTTTATACATGTCGCCTTATAGTATGTTTTAAATGGGGAAAAACGGGAAAAGAGGCCCAAATTAAAATTAATAGACAAAATATTTTCTACTTTAGTATTTTTTGCCCAAACTAATATTATTTTAAATTAGGTTAACAAATATATTACAGCACAGTGTGTCTAATAATATAGAGACCTCCGGGGCGGGGGACTCAAAACCGGGTAAGTCGAGGGCCCACCGGGAAATTTCCCGATGTCCCGGTGCCGGTGGTACAATCCGACGCTGATGTCACGTTTTAATTTGAAATGAGTGGAAATGCAAACATTCTGTGCATTTCGAAAATATGGGCGGCTCTGCTGGAGCGCAGTATAATTAGTGCGATGTACTGACGCCGTGTATATCGGAGATGCTGACGTATTGCGGTAGTGTGTTTTGTGCTAGCGTGAAGTATATTTAGTAAAATCGTATACAGGAATAAAAATGCCTGAACGTCTGTTTTCATTAATTTGTTATAAAATATATTTTCAATGAACTCTCGGTTTAAAATAGTCGGATTTTTTCTCCAGATTATGAAAGTGCACCCATGCAGTATTTAGATAACATGAGCATACATCTATTTTCAATAAAAGAGTACTTACGCAACTGGATATATTTAAAATGTTAAATAATTTATACAATACATAATGTGTTATCTTTGTATACAGATATTTGGGCTTCTTGCATTATCCTAAGTCTTGGTCCTAGAGGAATACCCATTTTTTGTAGTCTTTCCTCGCTTAAATAAGGTAGCTCTACCATGCCAATTTTCTCATTTTCGAAAACGTTGGCATATTTCTGAAAGAAAATTATCATTACTAGGCTGAAAACACTAAAAGATATCTTTATCACATGAAAAATTTTATATTTAGCCGTTTTTAAAGGCATATTTATTTCTTCAGTAAAATTTCCCTCACTACAACCTGCTTTTAAAAATTATACTAAAAGGTTTCCAGCAGTCCTAAAGTTCTGGGGTTCCAGGTCCTATAAACATAAACATATGATCGGAAATGCTTTATTTCTAGATATATTGAAATTGTATTTTTTTAAATAGATTGTTACCAATTCTTTTAATGTTTTTATAACGTTACAGGTAGGTTGGTAGCGATACTTGAAATACGAAAGAATTATATAGTATCCTAGAAAATTGTTTCTTTTTGGCCAGTGTCGTATATTGAGTTCTGTTGTTTAAGATTCCTTCCCCACTTCCCCCAAAGAGACAGTTTGGCACCGCCTCTTGTTAAATTTGTATTGTCTTTAAAATCCTTTGGAATGAAAAAGACCTTGCATGTTTCCTTAAAATTTACCGTAAAAAAATAACAAAATTTAGAAGAAAAAATGGTAAGTATAGTAATGTCCACCTAGTGATGAAATACCTGCGTTTACTCTTCTCATTACAGGCTGCCTCTCATAGTGTGAAAAATCCTTGGTATATATGACATTACAAATCTGTTTATGATTCGATTCTTAACTGGTTTTCATATATTTCCTATACATTCCCTGCGCACATAAAGTTGGAGAACGAGACATATTTGAAGTTAAGTATCTCCCGATCCATCCAACGAATAGGATGTGACATCAAAATATTATATATTAGAACATTAAAACCAGCTATCGATCTACTATGCCATTTTTGAAAACATTCTGCATATCAAAGTCATCTTTTTATTTTTTACAAAGCTCTCAGCTCCGTTTCTGCTGCAGAATCCTAATTTAATCTAATAAATATTTCTGTTCAGTAGGGCATCATATACACTGCCAATTTGAAAAATTCATTAACTCAACATCTTTATCCCTTGGCAGTAAACCGAAAGATTTGATACGACTTTCACCAGTGTTGCCATTAGCCGAAAAAGAGCAGAGTTTTTACATATCGCAATATTGTGGGCCGCTAAACTTTGTTTTTATAGGGACCACAATATTAAGTAAAAGTATTTTGAATTTTTTCCATCAAAGACGATTTTCTCTTTATTAAAACTAAACGTCAGAAATAATAAGTTTTTCTCTGTGAATCGGCAGTTTTTTAATATTATTGTATTGATGTGTTCCTGTATGTCTGAAAAATTTAAAGATCGATATTTTAATTACCCAATACATCAAGGTGTAATGTTTGGTGAGCCGCAGTGTATGTACTGCCACTATATCCGAATAGGAAATAATGTATACAGGGTGTGAAATGACACCCCTGTATTTTTGCAAAAGATGTTCACTTCGAGAATTTGCAAAATAAATTTTTGAAGTGAATACTTCTTTGGTTTTGTGAGTGATTTTTCAAGGCCGTTTCACGTCACGTCACGATTTGCCGTCACGTCACAATTTATTCAATAAAAACACACCTTAATATAGGCAACCACATAAACAGAATAACCGTAGACTATGAATGCATGGAAACTAATCAATAAAACTTCGAACCCTCTAGAATAGCAACCGCAATATAGAAGTATTCACTTCTATCACGTGTACTGTGATACTCGCGACTTTTCTTTATTTTTCTTTTTTCTCATCAAAACTAATTTTGATAAAATACCAAAATCACAAATTCTAGCAATTCTTTATATTTTCATTTATTTCAATACATTTTTGAAAATGTTAAAATTTGTATATAAGTGACATCTTGACGTGACGAGTTGTATATCAGACAAATATTTGTCGCCTGATTTGTGATAATAGTTATCACGTTAACATTAGCAACGAGAGCCACCTATATAAAGTGTAAGAGACAGGGCCGTCTTTAGTCATCTGGCGAGTGGCGCACCCCCCCCCCCCCCCCCCATCTCGATTTTTGAAAATAGCAAAAAGGCAATTTTTTTCTTGAAAGAATTTATTTATATAAAATAATAAAGTGACACACATAGGTAGACACAAAAATATGGTATTTATAAAGTTAAAATATATAATATAATATAGGTGTAAAGCAAGAAATAAATCTTAATATCCTAAAAGAACATTTACAAAATAAACCGACATGATTATCTACATAGACGCTAATCACTTCTTTCTGGATTTTTTATGTGTAAAATCGTTTTTTACTATTTGGTCTGTCTTGCAGCATGGTACTTCTGAATGCATTTTTAATTCTTGCTAACTTGGAAAATCAACGTTCACCACTGTAGTTTCTTATCATTAAGAAAATTCTTGCTGATATTTCGACATTTGTTGAGTTCGTTCGGAGTGAAATGCACCTTTTGACGCATTCTGTAGCATGAACACCTATCAAGTTTAAAGAATGACCCGCGCAAGGTACAACAATAACTAATTCGCATAGTTCTTTCATTCTTTCTTGCACACGGAACGATTCCCCAGCCATATTTGACCCATTATCGTAGCGTTGACCATGGACATCGTTTATTGGAATAACCAAGTCTAAGAACCATCAGTACAGCCTCAGTCAAATATTGCGCGGTGTGCTTATTATTTTATAGGAATAAATTGTAGAAATTCCTCAACTGGACCTCTGTCCTTAACATACCGAACAATAAAAGTTGACTGATCTACATGGGATAGATCAGGTGTCGAGTCAGTACTAATTGAGAAATACTTGGCCGCTTTCAGTTCAAGTACAATTTTCACAAGGACTGGGTTTGCCATAAATTCATTGCAAATATTAGCTAACAAGTATGAGGTTTTTCCTTTCCCTGGATTCCCATATATGTCTTAAGTGTTGAGCAAAAAAGGCGTCAAATTCGCCTAATAATTCTATACATCCCAAATAATTTCCGCTTGGCTTCGCGAAACTACTGCTACAGCTCGTTTAAATACAGTCTTTCAGTGATCCACTTCTGATTTATATTGTGACAATATGTAGAAAGGTTCTATATTATTGTAGTGGATTCATGTTTGTCAGACAAATTGTTACTTATTTCTCCGGTTGTAGAATTTTTGAGTAAGGCTGTTTCGGCTCTGGCCCCAGGCTGTTAATTGCACAAGTACTAATTAAGTGACCTTAACGAAGCTGAAAAACCTAAAAGAACTGGAAAATGCTCGACGTTTCGAAGAACAAATCTGCCCCCGTTGTCAAGAACGAGAAATCTCAAAATGAAAATGGTTACTAAGAACAACAAAAAAAACAGTAAAAAGCTGTACTTTGCCAAGCTTTGAACTGACTTTCTCATCTTGTCAGTTACGCTTTTATGAAAATGCTGAAATATTTGAAAATCGGTATATATTAAAAACAAATCAAGAATAGCAAGAAACTTTTTTTGTCTTTTGTTAAACACCATTTTGATTTAAAAAATCTTGGAGTTGGAAAACTTTTGCAAAAATGCAACGGTTTCAGTTCACACTCACTCGCATAAGCATAATAGGCAATTATGTAAGTGACAGCACATACCCTGCGGACCAAGTAAACGAATATCGAAAACCTCATCTTGATGTCTTTTGTCGTAATTAAAATAAATACTGAACTTTAATTTGATACATTATTTATGTTCAGCGGTTGAGTTAAACTGTTTGCAAAAATTATTTTGTGACCTCACAAAAAGGTTGCAGGTAAAAACGGCCGTTCTTGGCGTTTGCCCGGGTTTTAACGACGGCCCTGCTTGGAGATCACCGATTACTTCACCTAGATGGGAAGTCGGGATAACCTACTGATCCTTTTTGTTTTACTGTGCCTAAGCCACTTATTTACCCTCACTTGCAGAACCAAGTAGGTCTACTAAAACTCGAGAAAAAGTAGTAGGTACTATTTATCGAGAAAAATTTGGCATCTTTGGCTCAAACTCAAAGAACAAATTAGCTTTTGGCTGTTGACTCATATAACGTAGGTTAATAATTTACTTACAAAATTATAACATCTAGAAAATTAGCGCGAATCTCATGATTATTCCCTAATATTTTGGATAGTATTTAGGAATCACCCAGTATCACATTTGCCCGAAGTATATCAATAGAAAATTAGTTATTATTGTTAATTATAACTGGCTTATGTATTTTCATATCGTACCTCATACCCTAGTTTTCTTAGAAATAACCTTAACAAAGGTGGCTCATCTCCAAAAAATTTTGTCAACTTCTTTACTCTTGTTGGATTGGCTAGCGTGGGTAGTTCTAGACTGGTTACAGGCCTCGTAGACTGAGATCTATAGACAAAAAAAAATATTTACGCCCTGAAGTGAATCAGCAAAGTGTCTAATATTATTGTTCAATATTATTTTGTCTGGGATGTCACTGAGAACTGCATTGACCGTATGCAAAATTTTTGAAAAAATTTATTGCGGTGGCATACGTGAAATGCTAAGGTGTGTGACACTATTATTGTAGGGTATTAGTTTTTAGCAATATGTGTGGTTACTAGCCCCATTCTTTGTGATAACAGATTAATGTGATTTTACAAATAATTTTTAAGGGTGGAGAAAATATTTAATTTTGTTTGGTCTGGTGATACTTTACACACAATTATTGTACGTGAGACTTTACACACAATCTGAGACTTTTTCTTTTTTTTTTTAGTTAAAGCCGATTAAAATAAAAAATGGGCCGCTTTTACAAAAGAAAAATTGGCAATCGACCGAGCTATACGAAACAAAATCTTAAACCTGCAGTACGGTTGGTGTTAAATGGAACCTCTTATAGAGATACCGGAAAGCGATTTGGAATACAATGGAAAACCATATGGCATAAGGTAAAACGCAAGCATTCAAAAAAATTTTGACTTTGTAGGACCTTACAAAACTAACAGAAATTGAGGAACGGCATTTTGTCGATGTGCTTTTGGTGGCTGGAGAATTCGGAACCTCATTAACTGCATTGTATCTGTGAATATTGGTAAAAATATAATGAAATCCAGTAATATTTTGCAAATTTTGAAAGGAGCTTACAAAACGTTCCTCCATGCAACATAGTAAATTACGACGAGACTAATTTGTCGGACGATCCGGGATCCAAAAAATCAATTTTTAGACGAGGCATGATATATCCCGAAAAAGTGATGAACACTTTCATTTCTATCATGTTTGCTGTTACCGGAAGTGGATGGTTTGATTCTTATACTTTTGAAGATTGGTTTCAGTCTATCATCATTCCATGGGCTTGTAGAAGCCAAGTTATAATTGGTGATAATTTATCCTCGCATGAATATTGATATTATCGTTAGTTGCTCAACAGAGAATATCACATTTGTTTTCCTGACCAAGAACGCAACCCATCTTACTCACCCGTTAGATGTGTGGTACTATGGACCGTTAAAAAGAACCTAGCGTCAAATTTTGGAGACTTACAAGATTAGGAATCCACGAGACCAGACACAATATTAGAAATCCACGAAACCAGACACTAAGTAAAGTTTCATTTCTACCGTTTTTAAAACAGTTGGCAGAGAAAATGGAACTTAATGATAAAAAGAGAATTGAATCTGCGTTTAGGGCGCGGAAAGGAATGATTCCTTTTCTCTAAACCCAACCGAAGTTATTAAACGACTGCGAGAACAACGGGCCGAATAACATGAAATTTTGGAAAACATTAATGAGACTTTACTCTCCTTTCTAAAAGACACCCGAGAACCATCTATTTCTAGCGGAGGAAAAAGCCAAGAAAAAATACTCAAGATCGCACCCGGCAAATCAGTCACATTTCCTCCTTAACAGCACACCAAAAGAGAAAGAAAATGAAGCGAAAGTTGAAATAGAACTTGAACAAACTGAAAATATTGTCGTAGAAATTAACGAAGAACATGACTAAGAAATTGTGGTGCCTGCTCCAGGATTATTTGCAATCATCAAGTTCTGCACCAAAATATAGTCAAATATTATATATGCAGGATTGAAAAAGTTGATAGCGATGAATCTGCAGTGACTTTAAAATATTTAAGATATAAACATGTAAACTTATTTTTCTATCCCCAGGAGGATCCCTAATGCGGATAACAGGCGCGTAAATTTTGGTAGTCGGGACTGCGTACGCCCTGTCCTGGGATATCTCCAGGCAAAGTAAAGACGAAATTGCTTGTATTCTATACTACCTCCAACTGAAAGGCGAGGAATATTCACTTTTAAAGTTGCTATTAACAAGTTTAATTTTTAAGTTAAAAAGTTTTGTTCCTAGCCAACAAAGTATTATTTTTGCTCTAGTTTTTTATATAAGGATTTTAAATGGTGTCTATGCTTTTTTATGCGTGTGCCGCAGGCCACGAAAGGCTAAGGCCTATAATATACCCGTGAGAGTACTGTGACATGTTATATGACAACCGTCAACGTTGTCCAAGTATCGAAACATGCACACTTGGTGCACGTCACGACACCTTTTAGACAACGCAGTAGTACTTTCACGGTCGTTATTGTAGAATTACTGGGATACTGACCACTATACTACCGGAGAGTATGATTGGTGGGTTAACGTTACCTTAGAGTACTGTTAACTCAAACTAACCCAAATTTACAAAAAGAAACAAACATAACCTTAAAAATAAAAAAAGGATGTCTTGCCGCTGCTGCGCCGGGAACCGAACGCTACCAACACAGAATCTGATAACTGTACTACTGACCTGTCGTAATAAATTCGCTGGGCCGTTGCTTGAAAGTGATGTTAACCCGACAATCAGAAGCGGCTAATACAGCGCCGCGCTGAAGGACTGTAAAGGATCATGAAATGCACGTGATAGCCCTAGCAGCTGTTTAATGTATGTGATGTGTCCCCGACCTGATTTAAGCACAGCTGTTAATATTTGAAGCCGATATCAAAATAAAAAATAATAAAGAACTCTGGCAATGCTTAAAAAGAAATTCTTATAAAGGATCAATTAATTTAAATTAACTTATAGCTAAAATAATTTTAGTAATATTTTAAGTGGTTATGTTGATTATGATTGGGGAGGAGGTGTTGATAGAGATAGGAAAAGTACAACTGGTTATTTGGTTTAAATTATTTGATCATAATGTGTAGGTAGGAAGAAAACTTGTAGCGAATTAAGTTAAAAAGTACCGCAGGGCCGCCGGCGCAGGAGGCAAACATTTCTTGGAGCCATGAACAGGGGGGGGGGTCAAACCCCCTAACCTCCTCCTTCCTTATCTACGGCCCTGGGCTGGGTGTAATAAGGTTAAAATTGGTTTTCCCGTAATCCTCAGCAACAAATGTTGGACCATTATTGTAAGTTTCCCAGAGCTTGACTATTTATGATCCTGCTATACCATCAGAATGTACTTGGGTTAAAATTGTTTTGTTGTATGATTAAGTTTAGTAATAAGTGTATAAGTACTAAATAATCATTAGAACACATATCTAATTAATTTTTATTGATGAATTTTTTGAGGCGTCTTGGGTTATGACACAACCTGTGCAAAAACTCAACCGATATTATGAATGGGATAAAGCAAATAAAGCCTTGATTTATTATAATTAGTTTTTAGAACGGAGACGAAGCTCTTTCAGTGTAACCTTATATGTGTGTTGACGGCTCTAAGATGCCGATAGTTAAGTCACGTAGGTTACTTTTTAAGAATAAAATTATGGTATGGTAGTGCGTACGGGCTTGCTTTCTGAGTGGTCTTAACTTATAGACGGATAGACGCTTTGAAATAATTAAAGTTTTATTTCTCATAGCGATTGCTTGGTACAATAACTACCTATAGATTTACTTTTCCTATGTTATCACAAGAATATTATTTAATTTTGTTGTTTTTTTATATAGTTAGGTACTGTTTAGTTTGTTAATAATTTTGCGTTTTTTTTATTGTTTTACTTAGTAGTGACATGTAAAACTTTTTTAAAAATATAAGTAAAGAGTAAAGTCGCCCTACGTATGCACATAGATTGGAATTTCTTGATATTTTAAAGAGTGTGTAAACAAACATCATGTCAGGGCGACTTTACAGTTTTATTTTTTTTAAAGCACATTTTCTTATTTTGTATGGAAGCACTCTTAAAAAAAACTGTTAGCTATGTCTTAAATGTAGTACATATTCGCAGCACTGACGTAGAATAATAAAATAGGTGACTTTAATACAACAATACAAAAAAACTGTTGTAAAATATTACGGTACCATATTTTTGCGCTTACTATACCAAATGTGCTTAGTTTATAAATTATTTTATGGCCAAAAACTTGTCGAACAAAATCTTTTTCCTTTGGTTTGTTTTTCTCAACTTATTCAACCGATCAGAATTTTGCCGGCACTACATTAAAGCAATCTGAGAGGCAGATTCTACCCCCTTTGTCACTTCAAACTTATAAAGGATGGTATATCTTAAAAGCGCTAACAGTAATAAATTTACTTTATCCCCAGGGGAAGAATGTTATGTCGTAAAACTCATTTGTTAACAGACCCTCTCATCAGTAGCGTGCCGTAGGTATAAGGGCTGGACAGGCGAGCTATTTCGACGGCCCCCAATGATTAGTATTAAAAACATCTACAAAATTTCAGAGAGGAATGAAGAGTAACCATTTGGAAAATAAAACCTCTTAGGAAAAACTAACCTTGAATTTTATTATAAAAAAAGATTTACAGCATCAACATTAATTATATCAACAGTCTTCTCGTTTTTACGAATTTGAGTGTATGTAGGATTTTTTTCATGGCCGATTAATTGAGCTTTGTCTGACTCGATACTAAGTAATGCTAAGTAATTTGTCCTTTCCTGGGTTGTTGAACATCTTTGGATTTGAAAATTTAAAATGCTGTTTAACCTCCTAACCGATCTTTTTGCACCAGCGCTATTGGACGGTACAGGTAGTAAAAATATTTTTAATAAAACAGTGAGAGCAGGATGTGAAGTGTATAAATTGTTAGATACAAAAGGAAGAATTTCTTCTGGTAAAAGATTATTACCGTCGTTTTTAAGTTCATTTAGTAGACTATAAAAAATGTTGTATTCATCTACTATGGAAGTAATAACATCTTTTACATAAAATAATTGAAGGTCATTTAGGCTTTTAATATTTTTTTTGTTCGCAGTCCTTAAAATCTACTAAGCAAGAAAATTTTTGATAAAGTGAATTAAAGTCAGAAAATCTATTATACAAGGTTGCGATAAAAACGTCTAAAATAGCGTAAAGCACTGAAATTTTAAATTTGTCTTCTGCGCTTTCAATAACACAATCTCGTTGTATTTCGTCGTTGAATGTTTTTGTTCTCCTAACCCGTTTATCCACAAAATCAGTGCAAATTTTGCACTTATTGGCAGGGTTTAATAAATACTTCTTGCTTAAATTTAAAAAAAGATTCTTCATATCTTATTGATTTAATATAGCTTTTTGCACTTTCAGTCATGGAGGAGGCAGTGGATATATTAAATTTAGAACCTTGCAAATAGTTTGACAAAATGTCTATCTCTTTGAGAAGATCTTTCCACAGAACTAACAAAAATTTAATTCACCAGAAAGAATTTTTTCACAAGTTTCTTCAATGATTTGTATATTGTAGTAAAACGAATCTCTAGCCCTTGTGTAGCTATCCCACCTAGTTGTAGAAAGCTTTTTCAGAGTCAATCTTTTAGCAGAATGGTCTACCTTCTAAAAAAGTTTCCTCTAGAAAAACTTTCAGTCATAAAAACATAGGTTTTCTCCAAGGTTCCAAAGAACAATTTTACTTCTGCATTGCATGAAGCAGCATCAATTGGTTTAAATTATGTGCGCAACAATGGACATAAACTGCTTCTGGAACGATGTTTTTGATTTTTTGCCTGATGGCCATTTAAATGACCGGACATAAAGCTAGCACCATCGTAACCCTGCCCCCTGCAGTACTTTAAATTAATATCATTTATCAGTATTAAAATATGTTTTTCTTCAAACGTCAGTAAATCCGTCATTACTCGACTGTGTAGGCGGCCGTGAAGTTTCGTTTTTCCTCCGCCGGAGCTTTACTTTTCACTTTTCCGCCGGCGGAGGTAAAAGTGTTGTCATAGGAACATAGATACAATACAAACAGACAACAAAATAAGCGTCAACAACTCAAGATTTATTAAACTACAATTTGTATTTACCACTCAATTTGTGACTGCATTTCTAAAAATCACTAATTTAGGAACAAATTGGTTATTATTTAATCGAACTTACTCAATAACTGCTTATCAATACGGAATTAAAACGCAATCGGAGACGCCATCTTAAAAAAATAATTATTGTTGACAGTGTCCACTGACAGCTTTATGTTAAATTCATCGACACCGGTCTAAGCAAGGCCACCTACGACCGTGGTCTAAGCCGCCTTGCGAACCCATTTATCTTTAATAATAATTAGATATTATTACTATTAAAAAGAGATGTTTTTGCATTAATTTGTCGACATTTGAAGAAAAAACAGCATATTTTATTTGGAGGAAAAGTTACTTTTCATGGCTTGCTCTCTATTACCAGCCTCACTCCGTTCGGCTGTTAAACACGAGCGCGCCATGAAAAGTATCACATTTCCTCCATATAAAATAATATACTATTCTGCTGTTCCGTCTGGTATTGTTACAAATGAAAGCAATCTTTCTTCAGTAACGCCGAAGACATTAACAAAACGACAAGATAATGATAGCTGCTCTTTTTTGTTAAAATATTGGGTTGAATCTATTATTAGCGAGAAATATTCAGCATTTCATTTGTAATAATATTGAAAGTTTCTAATGCTAACTGTTCAATAGATTAATTTTGAACTTTGTTACTCGTGTATTTGCTACTTTTGAAATGTGAATTAAGTGCGCAGCTAGCACTACGTCAGATTTTTTAAAAATATCTACGAGCTCTAAAAAATTTCCTTTATTCTTACTTTTTAAAGATTCATCATGACCTCTTAAAGGTAGAGATTGTTTAGTTAAAAATAATATTATATACCGTGTTACAGCCTCTCGATTTTTTGATAAATCATTATTTCCTTTTTGTAGCTGTTGTTCATTTTGCAAACGCGTTTCTATCCCCTTTTTAAAAATTTTAAATCCTTTTAGGGAGCCAGCAGCAAAAACAGCAAAAACAAAATAATGAATTCACTGCTGGTGAGTAGGTAAGCCAAGTGTGAATTTTGTTATCCTCAGACTTATACCAATTAGCTTGAAATTAGTTATCAAATATAGGGAATCTATCATAATTTTTTATGGTAGTGGCACATACACTAAAGGGAGATCCTATGGCGCTCGACGAGCGGTGTGTGTGTGAAGATGTTGATTGACACAGTTCTTGAATTGTTGTAGGTTGTAATTAGGGGTAAACAAATGTTCTGGGAGTGAGTTCCACAGTGATGCAGTGCGCCAGATAGAAGAGTTCTTGTAAAGCGATGTTGTAGGTATTTCCAGTTGAACGACGAACTGGTGCGCTCTTGCCGTCTGTCGTGACTGTCTGATATACGTTGCCAGTGGCGGTATGAGGCTTGTCAAATCCTGGGAACATCTGCCGAGAAAGTATCTGTAAAACAGGGACATCTCGGCCACATGTCTGCGGTGTTCCAGACTATCCAGATTGCAGGTCAACTTCGGGTGGCACAAGACGTCGAGCTCTCTTCTGAATGGAATCCAGCACCCTTAAGGTGTGCTTGCACCCGGGACAAGGTCCTATAGAAATAATAAGCTCTCGTATTTTTTCAGCGCTTAAAGCGGAACCTTTATATATGAAAGGATTACTTGAATAGTCAAAATTCTCGATGACATCGTCAAACGCTGATTCCAAATTGGAATATAAAATAAAATTTAGAGTTTTAATTAACATAATCTTTGATATTAATACTAATATGCATTAATTGATTTTTTCCATTTAGATATTAGGTACCGGTGAATAAAAAGGATGATAATTCCATTATATTCCTACCATCAACAGAAGATATATCAACATTTTGCACATCTTCCATTTCTTCCAAATAAGTGTTTTCGATGGTGTGTTCATTACGAGTGCTATTACTGTTGTCACTACTACTACTACTGCATTCACCAGGATTACTATCAATACTATCTGTGTCCATAACATTCATACCAATACTACTAAAATCATTATTTTTATTTTCCACCATCCGGTAATGCTCTGCTATTGCAATGAACGCCGATTTACCCTATTCCTTTACTTACTGTGAATTCGGTCTTTTCTCTTCACCTGCTGTTCATTATCTGTAACCGGGTTCGCAGTACCAGTGTGTTGACACCCTATTTTCGTCGTAAAATTATTTACCTATACACTTCGGCAACCACCCATATTTTGCCACCTAGTTGGCAACCACTTTTACCACCTTCTACTAGTACTGAATTCTATTCTCAAGTATATTTAATATAATTAAATGAATGTAAGCCACATCAGTTTCGTTTTAAAATTAATAAAACAATATTTGAAATTGCGAATCTTTTAAGGGAGCGCACAATTGAAAGGGAGCATTTTATTATTTAATAGTGGCTAAATCTATTCACTTATTTTCTAATACGACATCGTATCCACAGGTCGCCAGACAATCAGTTTTTCACCGCAAAAGAAAATTACACTGGTATTATTATTTAGGCACTGTGAATTTATTCCAGTGTATCAGCTTTTCTAGAATATTATATTTTATCTGAGAGCATGAAAGTTAAAACGAGCCAGTCAAACAATTATATTTAAATATAACACTCAATTAACAAAAAGGGAAGGCCTAAATGATAAAAAAATATTCTTTATAAAAGTTTCGCTTATGTCTTGACAAGGTAATAGAGCGAATCCCATATTTTTTGCTTATAAACTAACAAACGTATCACAATAAACAATGAGAGACGTCATGGGTTTACGCCCTAATATAATATGTACAGCCTCTTCGCCTTCAAGCTACGGCTGATGCAACACATTTATTATAGGTCCTGAAAAATTCAGCTTGTGTGGAAAAAGTGGGAGGTAAATCGTTTTTTATTACGCATGCACCATAATCAACGATTATCGCACGCTGCAGCGTGCTTAAAATGGTGTTTATGATGCGCCTATTTTCTTAAAGGTTGCTATAGAAACATTTGATCATGTCAAATGTGACACATTAATATATTCGTCAATATATCTCTTAAGTTTAATATTTAAAATATTTTTGAGATTATGATGCATTCGTAATAAAAAATAGCGTATGATATACGTTTATAAGAGGCCTTTAAAGCCCTTGCGACTTACAAAACACTCCGCTGCGCGTCGTGTTTTGAAATATGTCGCGGGTGCTTTAAAGGCCCTCTTATACACTTATATCATAATATACTATTTTAGAGCGAATATTACATACTACTATTATAAGTATTATTCTGTATTATACTCCAGATGATCCGTGAATTTATTTTTGTTTTGTTCGGTTCGTTGACGCTTGTTAATTAGCTGCATATAAACTCGTGAGTTTAGTAATATTGTTTAGTGTTTTATATTTTTATTTATATACCTACTATTATTCTACTGTCATGGCTAGTACTTCGGGTTCCGACAATTGCTGTGGGGGCATAAATTCAGTTGACAATATTATTAAAAATAACTTTTCTTTATTGGACCTGAATAAAAAGATTGAAATAAAGAGGTTAGGGCGACCGATGCCGGTTTTAAAATTAGACCAAAGATGTGCCAAGAAAAAGGATGGTCGGTCTTTCACCAGACATTTTAACCCCCGAAATCTTGTGGCGAATGGAATTTCACTTTAAAGCTAGGAAACGGCAAAGTCGAAGGGCTAACCATCGACAAAAAGATGTACAATAACACTTTTTTGCCATCAAACCGATATATTTTTTAACGTTTTCGAACTTCTC
>JAEQML010059543.1:0-28468 GCA_016904865.1 Pissodes strobi | reverse complement strand
GATATGAGATATTGAGAAAGCCCTAAATGAAGGAAGCATTTATACATCAGTCGTCGTAACTTTAAGATTTTTCTTCCAAATTGGTACGAATAAATCTTCTGAAAGAGATTTTAAATATCTAAAATATCCCCCGCGGTTTCAATAACAACGTATCACTCCCTTTATGTAATTACTTATTTTACTTTATTACTTATATTACCCGGGGCATACTTAATTAGCTGGTCTGTCTAAAGTAGATCTGGACTCGAATACAGGTAGAAGTTATTCGAATATCGAATACGGATACATTAATTATATTCCAATACATATTAAAAATGTTGATCACATGACAAAACAAAAGTATACAAACATCAATTCGCCAAAGGGACAAACTTAAAAAAAATCTCTGCAAAAGATCCTAATAATATGATTTTAAGCAGTATCGTAACAATTTAACTAAGATTACTAAGCAAGCTAAAAACTGGTATTATAAGAATCAGCTAGAAATGAGCACGAATGATCCTAAAAAAAAGGTCAGTAATAATGGAAGCAACAAATGATGGCTGTGGTCATATTGATATAAAAGTTATAAATGGTTCCTCAGGAAAGGACCCAGAGAAATTGCAAATGAATTTAACAGCTTTTTCTGAAATGTGGGAAGAAACTTGGCGGCTAAAATTCATAGTGGGGCTCCAAATCAAGGGTTTAAAGGTCAAATAAATGATAGCTCCATTTGTCTTAGGAAGGTCACAAATCTTGATATAGCCGAAGAAATAAATTCTTTAAAAAATACCAGTTCCTCAGGTGAGGATGGTATTACCCCAATATTTTAACACACAACTCATATCTCCACTAAAGTACTTAGTTAATTCTATATTTACTACAGGGGTCTTCCCAAAAATTTTTAGAAGCTCGGTTGTAATATCGCTACATAAAGCTGGACATAAAAAAAATAAAAACCATTACAGACCCATTGCCTTAACCAGTAGTATCTCAAAGGTTCTGGAAAAATGTATTAAAAAATGATTATGTTGCTTTCTGGAAAAATTATAAATCATTTCTACAAGCCAGTATGGCTTTAAGGAAAAAACGTCTACTGAAAATAATGCTATTATGGAGGTCACCAATTTCATAATTAGTGGCTTTGAAACGAGCCCCAAGCCGCTAGTAATATTCCTAGATTTGTCTAAAGCGTTCGATACTGTGGCACACCAGATTCTACTAGAGAGGTGGGAACAAATTGGAATTAGAGGAGTTGCCTTGCAGTTGTTTAAATCTTATTTGATGGAAAGAACTCAAAGGGTCAAAATAGGTACCACCTTTAGTGATCTAGAAGAAGTGGATTTTAGTGTGCCATGGGGGACTGTGCTTGGCCCAATACTGTTCTCTATATATTTTTGATGTCATAGATCAAGCTCGGGTTGTTAGTTTCGCGGATGACACTGCTATCCTTCTCAGGGATGAGACTTGGGACTTGACATTTGTTAAGGCGGAGAATGCTCCTTCTAAAGCAAAATCGTGGTGTGATCATAGTTTACTTACAATTAATATAGATAAGTCTATCTTTGTGCCCTTCTCTATCAGTGTTGGAGGTTTACCCGCCCGTGACTATTTGACTATTCATTCATCAAAGTGTAATGGAAATACTCCCAACTGTGACTGCGAGTGGAGGCTGTACTGTAGAAGCAGTGCTTAATATCTAGGTATTTTTTTGACCAATTTATTCGATGGAATACTCACTGTGAGTACGTACACGAGAATGTTGCGTAAGCTGATATATAAATTCTACCAGCTCCGGCAGATATTGAGTCTGAAAGTTGTAAAATGCATCTATCTTGCACTTGTGGAATCAGTATTAAATTATGCAGTAGCTTCGTGGGGTGCAGCCTCCAAAACCTACTTAAACTCGGTAATAATTACACAGAAATATCTTATAAAAATAATTTTATTCAAACATAAACTTTTTCAACGGATTTGTTATTTAGGGAATCAGGATTTTTAAATATCAGACAATTATACCTAAAAAGTGTAATAAGGTACTCGCTAAAAATGACACATTTTTCAAATATGTTTGCTATTCAATAAATACAAGATCAGTTAGTAATAAAAACCTTGAAATACCTAGGATTAAAAATGTTTTGTGACTCCAAAAATTTGGAATATGCTGCCAACCAATATAAAAAACAAAACAACGTCAAGCAATAATATTAACAAAAAGGTTGAGTGTATAATAAACTGGATAAAGGATCACTATAATGACATTGGTAACATTTTTCAATGGCTTTGACATATCAACTTACCAGTCTTTGTTTTATTAGGTGTTATATGACTGATTAAATTAAGTTAGATTTTTGTAAGATGCAAATTATTGACCAATATGCACACACAATCCCGCCTGGGGCTCAGTGTGCATAATTTGCATAAAAGTTTAGACTGTTTCATTATTTGATTATTTAATATATTAATTAATTATAATTTCAATGTATGATTGTAAAAAAAGAAATAAGTTGTGTTGTATTTAACATGTATATATTTGTAGCAAAAAATTTTATTGTAATAATTGTATGTAATATTGAAACATGTATGTAATACTGAAATGATAAATAAATGAAATGAAATATACAGTAAAAAAAAATGTGAAAATTTCAACACTACTAGATTAATATTATCAAATACAAGAATTCTTGTGCTCTATATTGTTAAGATCTAAAATGCATAAACCACTAACCCTGCCCTAAGTTTGCACTTGAACTTAGAAAATATTATGAAAACATTCAAAACAAATTATTATTAGCAACGCGAGCGGTCAATCTAAGCGAATATGATTTTTAATCGTGAAACGGATAAATATTCAAGCAAACCACCAGTTCGACAGACTTTATTATTACCCAATCCTGCTGAAGCAGTTCACTACAACACACACGTGCGTCGTGTTCTGGGGGTTCTAACGTGCAACCGAATTTCCTAGTCAAAATTGAGTTTAGCAGCACACATGTGCGTGGGCTCGGGGTTACCCACCTAAAGTATTAAAGTCGAATCTTCGGTAAACTTGTCAAAGTTCTAATAAAGATAATTTCACAGTAGACTCTGTGAAATTCTTCCACTGATCTGTCTGTCAGGTCAAGTTAATATGAAAGTTCATTAAATTATTTAAAATCACGTGTTATTTTCTCTTTACTATCTTTCCATAAATCTATTGTTATTGTGACAATGTGTTTCAAATATGATTGCTTTAGTATTAGTTATTATTAAATCTATCATTGTCGCTCCTACTTTGTATTTATAGTAAATTTACTCATTTGCTGGTAAAAACTCAAGTTCTTTGATTATACCCTTAAGCTTCTTTGAGTAGTATATCTCCATTACTACGCTTGTGTTGAAATCTCCAATAAGAATAAAAGTACCTTCGTTTAATAAAAACTCTGGCAAAATGTACTCCCATTCTTAAATAAGCTGACAATCACTTGAGCTAGGAAAGTAGTACAAGCAAGCAATAATATTTTTTCTCTCTGTCTAAAAGTTGTAACCAACCACAAATTTGAGTCCACAGCATCTCGGTTTTTATGTGCTGCTTTATGTAAATCATAGTGCCCCCAATGTGCCGGTTATTTGGGTATGCTCTAACATATTTATATCCCTTAATGGTAGTCTAAGTACAATTTTGTTTTGACTTGCGGCCATTTCATCAATAATATGTTTGTCGTATTTATTTAGCCTTGCGTTGTTTTCACATTGGCCAAAAGTTGAACTTTGAGTTGAATCTTCAAAATAGATATTCTTCGGCCGTAACCAATCTTGAATGTCTTCTCTTTTGAAGAAGAAGTTGTGGGAATCTTCTCTAGTCTTCGAGAATGATACGGCGCCGGCGCAATATCAAGGATAAGTACGGCGGCGTTCTGTTCTAAACGGGGTAATATGGGGGAACCCAGTTTTCAAATGATTCTCCGTTCATCTCCTTGTGATAATCGCCCGTTTTTTTTTGGATTCGAAACACCGCAGGTCACCATCAACAAATCCATTTTCATTGCCAATATGGCAGACGATACGATAAGTCTTTTTCCTTTACCTAAAAAATTCGGAAATTTTTTTTTTCGTATTTAAAAAAATATATATTCTACATAAGAAGTTGCTTCAAAAATGTTTCTACAGATTTTAAAAATATATTATTATGTATTTTTGAAACTGCTTAAGTGTTTTCAAAATATCTGAAAAAACCAAAATCTCTAGAACCACTCAATTGTCTACAACTTTCCCAATTTAACCATTCTTCTATCTCTTATACACATACATGTAGGCTCCATTTGGGACGCACAGCATATGCTAATGTGAGACATAAATAAGAAAATGAAACCGTTCAACATGCTTACCTGTTGGATTTTTTAATCTGGTAAAGGGTTCGTCTAAAAAGTCCTTTCTTGATGATGAAACTGTTTCATCAACCCATACCTTAGGTGCAGTGTGTCCTGCATTAGCCCACGTTTCGTCGGGATAGTAAATTTTTCCCTTTTGTTCTCTGAATGGTTTTATCTTATCTTCTCCGCATCACAATTTCTTCTCTATCCATTAATAAACTATTTCATCCTCACTTTTTCCATGTAAAATTTAAATCCTTTATGAAAACCCGATCGTTTAAAATTTAGTAACGTGGCATCTTCATTTACTTCCTTTAATACTGTATTAATTACGGGAATTTCATTTCTAAAATTAAATTCGTACACTTTTCTCGTAATCGCTTGTTTATCAGCCTCATCCAAAGAATTCACGATGCTGTTCCTAGTTTTACTCGAGTTTGATTCACCGAAAGTGTGACTCTTATCACTGCTCTGTTATCACATTATAGGCAGAAGCAGGGCATACTCCAACTGTAGTTGAGACCGCTAAACAGCATCGTCTATAATCCATTCCTGGTTTTCCTCCATCTCGACTTTATACACATTTAAAATCACCTCTTTCATCTCCACAGTCAGATATATTTTACGCAGTTTTTTAATCAGACTTGCCCAGTTTCTCAAAGTATGGATAACTTTATTCTTCAAATATTTCCTATGACAACAATTGTTAATACAATTGTAACCATAGTAATTATAGGCTTCATAACTTTATACGTTAGATATCTGGTACTTCAGAAACCGGGCATAAGTAAATGCCAAATTTCATCTGCAGATTATGTATTAGACATTTTTAGAAACGAACAAAAACATTAAAAACGATTAGTTGAATGATGACAAAATGCGCTAAATTAAAAGAAATTAATGCTAAAATGCACAGAGGGACTGAAGACTGAATGAGCCCCTGGTTTTCTGGTAAATTCCAGGATGCACGATGACACGATTTGCGCCTCCCGCATTAGCCAATAAGCTAGTCGGTGAACATATGGCGATCACGCACCGTTGTTTGTTTTGATTTACTCTGTTGTGTCTGTGGATGGACGTTAGATTAATACACTTAATTGCCTGAAATCTTATTGAAAACGATTTGTAGCCAGAAAAAAGGGTTAGGATTAGAAGATGTGAAAATTTTTTTGGTGATTAGAGGCAGTTTCTGGTGAACTCTACGGCACATTTCGAGGTAAATATAATTTTTAGCTTATCGATGTGTGTGGTTTTTATGGTAAGTAGATTTATTTCCCTGAAAGTTCATTTAGAACGATTTAAAGATATGGGCATGGGCCAGGATCGAATAATTTGAACATTTTTCAAGCGATACGAAGCGGTTGCTGATGATTTTATGGGATATTTCGAGGTAAAATTCTTCTATTTCACAATATTTTCTGGTCTTATTGAAGTTTTCACTTCTGTCGTGTGATCTTAAGTACGCACCGTTTTTTGTACTTTTGTTTTGTTACCATTTTACCTATTTTTCAAAGTTAAGAAACAGTTTTACTTCAATATCACGTATACAGTGTGTCCCGCTTTTCATAAATCCACCCTAATATCTCAGTTATTAATAATGCGATTTTCTTCAAATTTGGGAGGCAATTGTATGTTGGAAAAATGAAATATTTGGCATAGTAAAAAAAAATATTTTTCATTGGCGTGCAGAGTTAGGGGGCAAAAGGTGGTCGATTTTTCGGCAAAAGGATATTAGGGCTTATTTTAGATATTTTTTTCTATCATATTTAGATTCAGCATCTCCAAAAAACCCTTAATCCATATTAGAAAAATTCTTTTTCTAATATATCATCTGTTATATGTGTCTCCGAAAGACACACTATAACAAGTTTCTTATCACTTACCATCCAATGAAGCTCTGTTTTATGCCGTCTCAAGCTTTGTATATTGAGGTACAATAAGGTCTGTAATTGCTATATATTTTTTCCAAGCTTGTTTGGATATTTATATTGCCTTTGAAATCCTCTAAATTCTCTATTATATGATTAACAATTCTTGCTATACGATGGATAGTCATACTTAATATTTACCAAGTTAAGTTTCGAAGCATTATACTTATAATTCACATATTCTTCTTTCAACTGACTGGCTGGCACTGACGAAAGATAATGGCTGAATAGTGGAAACGGCCAGGAAAAAACGAAAATTCTTGCCGAAATGTTTGCATCAAATTCTGCCTTAGATCCTCAAGGAATCCTCCAACTATCACTATACCGAGAGTGAATTCCTTAATGCCAGGTCTAGTATTCTACCAACGCGGAGATAATTTAATACTCAAAAGCCTAGACACTAACAAAGCCACAGCTCTGGATGTCATTCCCGCAATAGTTCTTAAGAAATGTGCTGCTGAACTAAAAACTCTACTATGCAGGCTTTTCTCCTCATCATACCGAACTGCATGTTTCCTTCTAGCTGGAAATGCGCTCATATGAAATCAATCTCGTAAAAAAAAAGATTCCAAATATCTACCGTCCAATTGCCTTAGTTCCCATCATGTCCAAGGTCATGGGGAAACTAATCTACGACGAGCTCTTAAACTATCTAGAATCGGTAGGCATCATAAGCGATCGCCAGTATGGCTTTCGCAAGCACAGATCAACGGGAGATCTCCTGACTTACGAGACCTACCTGTGGACCAAAGCCATCGAGAGCTACGGCGAATCTCGTGCAGTGGCTCTCGACATATCAAAAGCATTTGATAGGATGTGGCATGACGGATTGTTAAGCAAATTGATAGCATATAAACTACCACCAGCACAGCTTCTATGGCTTTCCATAGAAGTTGTTGGTATTGATGGACATCTTTTGGAAGAATTTAAAATCAATGTCGGAGCTCCTCAAGGGTGTATATTATATCCCACACTGTTCGTGCTCTATACCAACGATCTCTTAGACAGGACAAACAATTCTATTTACAGCTTTTCAGATGACAGCGCTCTTATATCTTGATTCATGTTGCGGTCTCCAATCACCTCTGCTCGTTCCCAACGTGAGCGAGAAAATCAGACGGCTGCCATCAATGAGGATATAAACGCAATCGTGCAATGGGGTGAAGAAAACAATGTCCAGTTTATCGCAGGAAAGACTCAAGCAGCTCTCTTCTCAGAAAAAGCAAACACCGCAGAACTTGACTTATCAATGACAGGATAAACACTGACTCTGGCCTCATCCATAATCTTGCTGGGCGTCAACGTACAAAACAACATATTTTGGCGTAATCACGTCAATAAAATCGCCAAGGCAGCAGCTCTTACTGCTCTAGTAGGCCCTGATAATAATATTATCTCTGGAATACTGTTCCCATATGTGGAGCTCGGCACCCAAACACTTGCTCAAGGTATTAGATTCCATACAAAGGAGATCAAAATGTCTTGTGGATGACCCAGAGTTGTCTAAAGACCTTGGTAGCCTTGAACATCGCAGAAAATTTGCGGACCTATCTCTTTACTATCGATACAACTACGAAAGGTGTTTGAACGAGCTGGCACTTATGATTCCGCCCAGAGTTGTGCCAAACAGAAACATCCATCAGACACCAGTTGCTCATCAACATACGATTCAGTTGCGTACACCTAGGATGTCGCTGTTGCGGGACTCCTTTATCTGGAGGACTGCCTCGCTCTGGAATGGACTTCCGAGTAACGTCTTTCCCGAAAACTATAACCGACAGTGCTCCAAGTCCAACGTCCACCGTCTTCTCTGCGCACACCGCTCGTTGACTGGTATAGGATTTTCCTTGTCTATGTGTGCCGGACATAAAAAAAATCGTCAGTCTTGTGTTTTTCTGAGCATTTTCCATACACGTTCTCTTTGCTGGTACAATCTCTAGCTCTTTGCCCAAATTTCCAACATATAAAATATTGGATAATATTTACATAGTCTATTCATCGGCATGTTCTCCAACCTATATTGGCTGTCTTCCTGTCACTTAATTGTATATATGTATTTGGGTCCAATTTAAATATGATATTCACTTTGCCTTTACTTGTTTCATATTTATACACAAAGTTTATCACTAATTTACTGTCTACTGTTGCTATTTTATCTTGCCCCATTAATTTCTCTATTAGAACTTCCTTATAGTATATTATGTTTTTCTGTACATTCAACACCTTGATGCCTGGATTGTTCTTTCCAGGTTCTGTTACTTCATAGTCTTGACCTAGTTGTTGTTCAATATTTGGTGGCATATGCTCAAATTCTTCATCACCATCACATGTTTTTGCGATTACCCCTTCTCGCAGGTGCTTCCCCCTTGATACGCTCAGTCCCAATAATGTTGGATCAATATTCTTCTGTACCTCTTGTTTTGTTACCTTACATGTTTGGTTTTTGTCCTTCGGTCTTATAATCATGACTCTTTCGTTTGACCTCTTGACTACTTCATTATACGAGTTAGGGACTAGTCATGGTGTATTCTTTAACAGTTAAAATTTTTCTATTTTAATAATTTCTGCTTCATACACTACTATCTTCTCTTTATCTTCTACTCTTACTCGCAGCATGCTTATTGTATCATATTTTATGCAATTGGGCACAAGGGTTGATGAAATAAAAGAAACGGAGTACAAACTCAAACATCAAATTAAGTAAATAATTACCTGTCGTAGTCTACGCTACCTGCACACAGTTACCACACAAGATCTAGATTCTCAAATTCACACAAAATAACAACAGAAAAGTGAGGCCATCTTATACGAGAATTCTAACTAGACGCACCCTCTTGTCAACTTGACAGCCTAATTTGAAATTTTAAAAGGTGTCAAGAGATGGTACTAAAGTTTAGAAAGTTCACTTCTCAGTGACGCTTTGCTATAACCTGCAACTTAGACGGTGATAAAATACCGGACTTTATCACATAAACTATTTCAAGTTAATTCAACTCGGTTAGAATAGATGTTCCGTAAGCCCGAGTTGCAAGTTTCAAACAGAAACCGAATCGTTCAAGGTGCTATGTTACGTTTTAATATCAATGCCAAAATAAAGAAAAATAGAATGAATAAACTTCCTCGGCTATAAAATGCACTAGAGATTATCCAAAAATTTAGTACCCGAGAGAATAAAGTAATGGAACTATGCCGGCGTAGCTACACTTCACAAAAGGTATTATATATACTCTAGTGATTGAGATAATTGTTAATAAATACTATAGAAAATATTAAGGCTGTTAAAAATACTGTTTGAGTACTAAATTTTGTTTAAATTAAAAGTCTCTATGGCCATGTTAAAAATTCTGGCACATCACTGACAGGTAAACGTTATTGTTGACTAAACATAAAAACTTATCTTGGTAAGGGACCTCCTGTAATCCAAAGAGAAGTTCTCCTTATCATTCTTCGTATCTTTAGGGAAGAAAATGTTCCCAATCGTCACAGTCGATTAATAATATGTCCATAAATTGACCATCATCTTTCTCTGTAAATCAAAAACTAATGAGTAGCCTAATTTCGTCAGGTACCAAGAAAAATGTAGTTCTTACAACCCTACAGGGAATCCGCAACTAGAACTCTAAAACGGAAATTAACCCATAAAAGCAACCTAGCAAGAAAATAACGGAAATGCCAAAACTCGGCCCCAATAATCTAAATTGAAATTCTACATTCAAAACAACTTAAAACACACCCATAACTGGGGTACACCAACACCTTCCTGGGTATCTCAAAGAAATAATTAGGTTTATTGCCATAATGGCGGTTGGTAGAAATTACTTCTTGTACAAAACAACATCCCTCTCTCGAGAGTCTCAAACGGCTTCCAGTCTATTTCATCTAAAAAAAAAACTTCTCGGGAGCTATCTTCTCATCCAGGGAATTTTCTTCGGCTAATGACGAAAACAAGAGACTCACAGAATCAACAACAACCGATGCTTCTGTTTTCACTCATCCTACTAGATTAATAGACAGAAAAAATCTGTAATCACGTCAAAATCTATCGACTGTCATTCAACTAAAATCCATAAATGACAATTTGAATACTGCTGTCAGAATACTAGACAGGTTCGGCAATATCGAAAAAAAGACAATAGAGATGATTTTCCAACCGATATTCCTGCCTAAAATGACTTTTATAAATAGAAGAATTTCCACCCGTAACACACCACCTACTAAGCATACGTTTTTTGGACAAAAAGTGCCAAGTGATTAGAATTTTTAACTATAAATTTAACATACCAAGGCATAAAAAGGTATGAAGCTTTATACGTGGGCCATCTCCATTTTTATCCTAAAAAATCATCAAATACCAAATTTCGTGTAATTCATGCTCTTATCAAGATAAATATTTCCGAAATTTTAAAAAAAATAATATCTTTGATATCCTGTATTTAAAAAACTATCAACTTTTGGACTCATATTTTAATCTCAAAAATTTTTCCAAACGTTTCGTACTGACCTTTTCTAGACATTCTGTGTATTTTCTAAAATTGTTGCCTTTCTTTAGATACGAATAGTTTTCCACCGTTATTAACATTACTTTAAAATGCGTAGGTAGCATATAAATAGTCAGTTTCTGACGAAAAATGTTTACACAAATTAGGATAGCGGAAGTCAATAATTGACACACAATTATGAAAATTAGTATTCAAAATTTCAATTTGCCATATAATTACATCAAAACATAACGACACAAATATGGTAATAAAGTTTTTGATATATGACAGGCATTATTACCGATATGGGTTTTATTGAATTTTCTAATATAGGACCTTGTATGGTGATATTTATTCGTAAAGATCGGTTTTTAAATTTAATTTAGATCCATCGACAAATTCGTGTCACTGAATATGAATTAACGATATAAAGTTGATTTGATAATTGAATATTCATGTCACTGAAATATTTTATTTATGCTTAGTGTCGTAACTTTAAAAGATTATCGGTTACAAAATTGGAATTTATTATAGGGATTGCTTTCCGAAAATCTGACTTTAGATTTTAAAGGCTACAAAAGCCACATGTAAAATGGCTTACGTTTTGACCTTTGGCGTATGCATTCACATACTGTGCGAAATTTCGTCTAAAAATTAAAACAATAAAAATTCATCAGAAAAGCTGAAAAAAATCCACTTTTGCAACTTTGTTTTAGGTATTACATGAGCATAGTACGGGCTTTTCTTTTCAGAGAGACATTAGTGCTTACACACCTGCCTTTAATAACCAATATATTGGAGGGTAAATGACTTAAGAAAAACATATCGATATTTAGTTATCTTCTGGTAAGGAGTGAAACAGTTTGTTTGTGAATAATTACAGATACTAACGGAAAATTTATAAGATTACAGGTGCAGACCCGTTTACATCCAATGGATTTTATAATTTTTCGAGGATATTGACGTGCGAGTGGCATGTCTATAGAAAAATTATTTAAATTAATAAAATACTAAACATTATTTTAACAAGTGCTTATTATGAATAAATGAATAATGAAAAACGGAATTGCATATATGCATATAATGTTCTAAGTGTACAATATGATCGACTCAATAAATCAGAAACATGATCCGTGAAACAAGAGCAAAAAGATTAAGAAAATGCTGGATAAGAAACTTTTTGAAAGCTCCCAGTAATAGACTAAATATTCTGCATAAAATTCGAAGTGATAGTATTGTTGTGTTCCATAATTTAACTAGAATGTCAAACAGTGACTTTGAAAAGTTGTTACAAAAATCGGTCCAGGTGTATCGAAAATGGATTGAAATATGAGAGGGTCTATCTCCATTAGTACAAGATTAGCTATACCTTTGCGATTTATTGCAACAGGAGACTTATACCATAGTTTAATGTATATGTTTAAGGTAGGGGTTTTATCCATATCATCCACTGTTCTGGAAGTTTGCAAAGCTTTGCTATAAAGCTTGCGAGAATATGTAAAGGTAAGTATACCATCGATTTATTGTCTTATATAACTATTACAAGATAATAAAGGTATCTTCAGAAATATACTGTAATAAGCAATGTTCATAATATACTAAATTTAATAAATTCAATAAATTTAATTTGACATATGATAAATAAGACTTTTTGTCAAAAAACAATCAAGGACAATCTATTAAAATAAAAAAAATGAAGACTAGTTCACATATAGGTAAAAAAAATATTACAACAATTCGGTACAAGACAATAAGGTTAGTTGACAGAATAACAAACACCAGCAATGAAAGGTCAATATAAAAATTATCTTTCCAGATTATATACATCTAAAAAGAAATAAAAAGAAACAACTAACCCAACTAACCCAAACTATCCCAAACTCTAGATCTAGAAGCTGTCAATGTAGAATATAGTTTAACTTCATTTGGCAACAAATTAAATAGCTTTCCACCTGTATAAGAAGGGTAAATTTGAAAAAGTTCACAACAATGTCATATGACATTATGTTCTTACGACCGCAAGTATAGTAGTTAATCAGCTACTGTTAAGATATCCCTTGCAACACGTTTTTCCTATTAAAGTTAGCAAGTAAAGATTCTATTTAAAAAACAAACCTAGCACTGGTGTTGTACGGGGTTGCTAGGCACGCTTATCAAACAAAGATACTCAATCTTCAACTTAATAAAGAAAACACAATCCAAAATTTAAGGAACAATCTATTTGCTATTAATTCTTTTTTTTATAAACACAGCAACAATCCTACAGTAAAATTTGCAATTTAAAGACAAAGGAATGTCAAATGACTATTAAAGTAATTGAAAAATGGAGTACAATATGGAGATTGTACGGAGACCAATTCTGTTGTTAACTCGGTACTGTATGCCTTACAACTAACTGCTCTAAACACTACAATCCGAAGTCATCACTTTGATTCAACCTAAGCTTATTACATGTATGTGTTCGTGCGCTAATATCTGCAGCAATTATAAAGGTAGCAATAATAATCGGTAGTGATAAATGGCCACAATAATTAAATCAATTGTCCCGATAAATGAATAAACAAAGAATAAAATTATTAAAAACCATCTTAAAGCTCGGCTGTCAATGCTTTATTTATATTTAAAAAAAAATAAGAGCGATTATATCAATCGGTTACAAAAAAGAAATAACAAGTAAACTTCAACTATCTTAAAGCCTGGCCGACAAGACTAAATTTATATTTAGATATTATCAATCGGGCCAGAAAAAAATTAATAAATAAACTATGGCTTCTGTACGATACCCCGTTAGATCCTGTCGTCAAGCTCAGGTGGAGGCGCCCGCGCCAGGCACCTGTAGGTACTGCTATGGCACTGGCCCCGAGGGTGTAACTAGCAGAGGACTCGGCTATAAAATTGGCCCGGAGATAGGATTGGATGTAGTGTAGCCCGGAGATAGGACTAGCCCTGAAGTAGGACTGGCCCGGTGATAGGATTGGCACGGAGATAGGACTGGTCAGGAGATAGGATTGGCCCGGAGATAGGACTGGCCCGGAGATAGGACCCTCTCTTTTGACGGAGGGTGGCTAGAGAGTCGACGGTCTCGGTTTAGTAAGAAGAGCTCGGAAGCTTCTAGTGCAGTATTTAGATCCCGATTACTAGGTCGTGTCAAAACACAAACTAGAAACCAACACAATATCCCTAAAAAGGGTAGTATAAAATATAATACTAATGTTGAGTCACTATGACTGCACTAAAGCAAACCTTCTTTTCACCTCGAAGGGTAATTCTCTAGAAGAACTCTCTATTCGTTTCAGTCAATTTGCCTTGTTTCGGTACGAGGAATAATTCTAAGATAATAAACGACTTAGCTCTCGTTTATTATGTTTGTAAAACGACGGCGGAAGCCACAATTAATGAGCTGAAATTAAATTGTTCAAGAAATACTAGAAAATGTTCAAAAACGAAATGATAAACTTTTAAAAATCTAAATCGACAGCAGCAATTATGAGAAATAGCCCATCCCTACTACCCAGTGCTACCAACAGTACCAACCGAATATTGCTAACATTGCAGCATGCCGCGTAGAAAGATAAATATGAATATCTGAAACCAGGCAGAGCCAGAGGTCCCAAAAAGTTTTATCAGTAGTAGTCAAAAGTTATGAAATATTTAAACCGAGAATAAAATATGAATTTGACGGAACTAATGAAGCTTAAAAGCAGGTTTTATTAACACAATTCTTAAAAAATATAGAACGGTTTGCTGGCCGTTCTACGGTAATGTTATATAAATTAAGCAAAGTTATACTAATAACATAATATCCTATTTTAGTGATTTGATCAAACCTAAGCGATCTGTAGTTCGCTTATCAACTAAAATAAAGATAGTTACAAAGTGCCTGAGGGCTACATAAGAGAAAGGGATTATCAAAACAGCTACAGAAGGCCACAACAGTGTTGTAAAAGCTAATACAAATATATCATTAACCTATATTTATAATCAAATTAATTTCCATTAATAAATGCGGCAACCTTAAGCTTATTGACAGCAAATCGAAACAATAAATTTAGAATTAATTACCCGAAGACTATTGACCTGTTTTCAATAATTCTTACCGCAAAATACAGCATTTTTTTGCTAAATGCAGCATATAAAATGAAGTTTAAAAATACTTTACACTGGCAAATCGGACTGTTACACCCTGCAAGAATGTCCTAATGGTATATTAAACAAAAGTCAAACACTGCGTTTTTGAGCCACAAATACCCTTTCCACCTCTCTCGAATTACCCCAAAGTACAATGCTATACCCAATCACGCTAAGTACATACAGAGCTGTAGTATACCTGCATAAGTTCGTCTTTTGCTAATGAGTTTTTTAACTGCGCTTTGATTCAGTTTCTTACATATTTAATCAATATGTTCACCCCAATTCATGTTTTTATTTATTCTTATTCGAAAAAAAAAACCGACAGAATCTAAACATGAAATTAGTTTACCCTCAGAATTAAAAATAAGATTATCGGATGGAGGTTTTCTGTAACTTGTGTTTTAGTATTGTTTAGCATCAGTTTGTTGCTTTTGCACCAAGTAGCTAATTCTTGGAAACAACCAATACCTCTGCAAGTAGAATCTTAGAGTCGCGATCAGAGACAACAGCAGTAGTGTTATCACAGTACACAAACAATTTCCCACCCTTGACAAAATCCGGCAGATCATTGTTAAAAAACGCTCACCTGAGGAGTTCCCATCTCCATTTTATACACATCAGCAAGATACGATTTATACAGACTATTTATGTTTTCCCTGATTCACAGCCTGTCCAATTTTACCGAGACGAACTCCGTGTGAACAATATCGAAGGCCCTGGTCAGATCAAACAACAAAATTACCACGAATTCTTTTCTATCAATGCAATTAAATCAACGCGTGAACTTTCCATGGAAAAACCGTCCCGGAAACCATGTTGGCTAGGCGTTATAATATTATGAGCATCAAACAATTCTACTGTTCTTTTCTGAATACCTTTTTCAACTATTTTTGAAAAGGCAGTCAATCGGTCTATAATTCCCCATATTGGTGAGTGCATCTTTTTTGTGCACTGGAATAATCCCAGCTTGCTTTAACTAGGTCGGAAAAACATCTTGCTTAATAGACTTGCTTATTCTAATGGAAAGAACCTCCATCTTTGATTTCTTTTATAATCATAATAGGAATGATATCCGACCCAACAGATTTTTTATTGGACAAACAAGAAATAATTTCGGATATTTCGCGAGATGTAATAGGAGAAAAAAATCATGGTATTTAATATATACTTCGAATAGGTACAGGGAATCGATAGTTGTTCTCCAACAAAGGAATTTACTTAATTTTTTTCTAACGCTAGTTATATTTTCAATTTGCTTTTGAAATGTTATTATTGTTCCATCTGATTGATTAATTTCTTTCACTGTGCTGTTCTTTTTTGATTTATTGCTTAACTTATTGATCAGTTGCCATGCAGATTTTGTTTTATTGTTTGATGAATTTATTATATAAGTGTTGTTTGAGATTTTCTCTCCTTTAATATTACATTTAACAATTTTTTTCAGCTGTGTGTATTGAACTGCTAGATTTTTAACATTTATTTCTTTTCTGAGTTAATTAGTTTCAATAATTCGCCTTGTATGTTACTTGTATATTTTCTTGTTTCAAGGGAAAAGAAACTCCAAAACAACATATAAAAAAACAAAAAATTACCGAACATATCCTGGTTAAAATGATCTGTGTATTCAGCAACAAAAACAATGATGCTTACCATATTACAGTTTCAAAGAACATAATCAACCGCCGTACAAACTGTCTTGCCATTCACCACCGATACCATGAACTGAAAACATCAGTCAGCATTTTTTTCTGCATAGTATCCCTAAAATAATTAATGTTATAAACTCCACTGAGTATAATGTTATTAGTCATCTGAGATAGTGGCGTATTTGAACGGGAGTATGATAAGCATGTAGCAGATGGAGCAGATGATGAGTTGTGGAAATGACGCATTAGAAGATCTTGATTAAGAGTAAGATGCAGATATATTAGCGTGGGTGATGGCACAGTGGCTCTAAAAAGCTGCCTCAGACTGATGCGTCGCGTCGGAGAGAACACGACACCAGAGCAATAATGCGCAATCACTGAATGCTCAGAAGAGAAGCCATAATTAGTACAACAGTCTTTATATGGGTTAGAGTCCTGTCAGTTAAATACACTTATTCATCAATTCAGTTATATTTTTTATGTCGTCTTATGTCGTTATTGTTAACTCCCGCCAAAACCACCACGAAATCTGATTTAGTTAAGTCTCTTGTAATACTTTTAAGAGGATAGACTACCGACCTTTATTGATATTACGTTTTATTCCAAAACGAAAAAAGTTAGAATCACGAAATTTGGTGTGCGGCTTGTACATTGGTGTTTAACCCTTTCAGCCCCATTGGGACATATATAACCCACCAAAGGGTTGGGAAGTTCCAGCGGCACAACAGTGTCCCGATTTTGCATATATTTTGCATTTTCTGGGACTTTATGGGGCTTAGAACACAATTCAATTATTTTGGTATACTCTGGCAACACCGTAATTCGTCAGTTACATATGTTTACAAAGCAGGTGCGCGTGGTTAAGCAGATTATTTACTCTTTTCTACACTTTTTTCCGTATTTTGTGAAAAATAATTATCAGGTAAGTTTGAAAACTATATTTTATAATTATTGTATATATGTATTTGCAAGATAAAGTAAATTTAGGCTTGATTTATGGTATGTTTGCACCGACGGGACATTAATGTCCCATTTGGGTTTTTAGGCACTTGTTATTATCCCAGTCGGGCTTTTATGTACACGAGTGTCCTATTATGTGTTTTTATAACACACTTTTTTTTTTGTTTCAGAATGAGTAAGAGAAAGCTGACGCAAAAACGGTTGGAAGAGTTGGCTGCACAATTATCTGATATTGAGTCTGATACAGATGATGTAGATCCCTACGCCACCAGTGACTTTGAATCGGATAAAACATATGAACCTGAACCTGAACCGAAACGACGTGGTAAATTTAGTGCCGTACCCTACCAGGCAGAGAGCTCTGAATCATCAGACTCAGGAGAGGAGAATACTGGAGATGGATCTGATTTCGATAATTTACCTTTCGCTTTTCGAAATACTGTATGGAATACAGTGACGGATGATTTCAACCCCAGGCTGAGAATCCCACCAATACGACCTGTTATTATCAGTAAAGAAGTTGACCGAAATAGTACTTTTAGTTTGACAAAAAAATAATATTTTTTGATGCAATATCTGACGTTTATTTACTGGGACATATATAACCCATTTATTTTTTTGGATATACTGGGACACTTCTTTTTCATTGAAAAACCCACTGGTACATATTTGTCCCGTTTTTTTTTTTTAATAAAAACGAATAAAAGCGAAAAATTCTGTTTTATTTTATCGAGTTAAGCATACAAAAATTAATATTGCACGTACGGGATAATTTTGTTTGACGTAAAAAAAATGGGTTTGAAAGGGTTAAAAATGTTATTAATTTTTTTATAACAAATTATGGACCGGTGTTTTGGTGAAATCGTGAAAATACGTTTTCACCAAAAAACCGGTTCAAAATTTGTTATAAAAAATTTAATAACATTTTTAAACCCCATGCCTTCTAGTCAATCGAATGTACAAGCCGCACACCATATTTCGTGATTCTAACTTTTTTCGTTTTGGAATAAAACGTAATATCATTTTATAATAAAAGACCGGTAGTCTGTCCTCTTAAGTACCTCACCAAAGGACCCCACACTAATTACATTAAAAACTGGCATAGAGGTGAAATTGTTTGAGATTGTAGTATATTAGAGTCCTATTCCTACTGATAATATTTCCACAAAAATTTGGGTAGGGAGGTCACCGGTCATATCTTTGAGTTAGGGCTGCCTAGAGATACACCACTGGAAAATATAAAAAATCGCACTATATAACTTTTTTTAAAACAAATTTTAGAAAACCATGAATAATAGGTGAGAATTTGGGTTATTTTAGTTAAAAATACGTACATTTAGAAGATAGAATCATGTTTTAGAGTTTGTCGGCGCGCAAAGTATCTACAGCATGGCCCAAATCATGCAGCAGAAAAAGTGTGCGAATACAAAAGCATGTTTAAGATATTTAAAACAATAAAAAGAAAATCAAAACAGTTTAGGTTACATTATTTCATTGCAGTTTTCACTTCATAATGAGTTTTTTTAAGTTAAAGTTTTGGAGATTATCCTACAGGTTGTCCGAAGTTAAAATTGGATTGAATATTACTTACAACGAACCATGTATTCTGACGAATTAAAAATTGATAAAATATTGAAATGTCGCCTCAGGGCGCAATACTTTCATCAACTCTGTTCCTCACCTGTATTAATGACCTGCTGCTGACCGAAACGAATAATCCTATTTACAGTTTTGCAGATGACAGTACCCTTGTCTCCCAATTTAGATCAGAGAAACCTTTACCAGCGACTGAGACTTATCACCGCAGACAGGAGCAGATTACAACAATTAATCAAGAACTGAAGAAAGTTCAAACTTGGAGCGACAGAAATTTGGTCCAGGTCAGGCAGCCACATTTACCAAGAGGGCCAATACGGCGCGCCTTGACATCATTATGGCAGGATCGACCATTCCTTCTGTTTCAGGTTCCATTTGGTCGATTTTCTAAACAAATAGAGATGTGCTCGTAGGCACTTTAATTTACCACAGGGGCTAGTTCTAAAGTGACCTTGTAAATAAAACAAAGGCCTTTAGCATTATATGAATATTTTAATAAGTTATTTTACACGAAAATAACTGGAAGCTCATAAATAAACAAAATATAAACATTAAATTATTGTATGTAGCCTGTGCTACGATATGGACAACATCAGTCGATGCTACGTATTGACATTGCAGGAATCTCACAAGAATAATACCTTAAAAGCCAAAGCATTGCGTAAACAATTGTAATGTTAAACAAGTATATGAATATAAACGCTATCTTGCAGCTAAGTACAGTTAAATATCTGTTTAAAGTTCCTGCGGAACTGCTACGCATGAGCTCGGTTAGCTGAGATAACTTTGATATGAAATACAGTAATATACAAGTAATAATAACAGGATAAATATATTACCTTAATGTCCACCTATAAGCTAATATGTACACTATGTTCAAAGTTGACGAGAAACGTTGAATGTTCAGCAGTTTATCTACCAACACTGGGGAAAGTCACTTTAAACAACACTTGCTAAGTCTCTTGCTAGCTTCTGTATACAATGTGGTTCAATTTCTTGCAAATAAGAATGACTTGAATGTAGTAATTTGATATGGTATGCTGTTATTGCATAATAGCATGACGTGGATGCATTGTGACATGCGATTTTTTGGTACACGCATAAATGATTGTAAAACATGCTTTGCAGGTAGCATAGGTAAGCTGAAATCCGCGTAGGGGATATAGCAATGTTGAGATCTTGAGAATATTGGCAGACAAGTGCCGGGTAGTCCCTATATGAGAATAAGGCCAGAGTATAGCAACCCAGTGTTATACTCTGATAAGGCATAGAGAATGTTGAACACCCATGGGTAAGACCAATGGGAACGCTAGCGCATAGATGGTACCGCGTTTGAGAAATTGAGAGAATGATTGTAAACGTGTGAGTTTACTGACTTGAGACAAGACTCGGTTAATATTGAGAACCCATGAACAAGACCAATGGGAACGCTAGTACAGCGATGGTACCGCGTTCGAGAGAATTTAATATTGAGAACCCATGGACAAGACCAATGGAAATGCTAGTACAGCTATGGTACCGCGTTTGCGAGAATGTGAATGTAAACGTGTGTGTTTACTTACTTGGGTTTCGAGGCAAGACTCGATTACTTGTGGTTAGAGACAAGACCCGATTGTAGAACTCCCATGGACAAGACCAATGGGGACACCAGTACAGCGATGGTACAGTGTCATATTGCGATTGACGATAATGACAGACAGGGTGCTGATAAATACCTTTTTGTAGGCTTGAGATAACGATGACTATGGCTGGATGCCACAATTGAGTAGAAAACTAGAGGGATTATGAGGTCTCAAAATGTGAAAAGTTACCCGGCATGGCGCCCTGGCACCATGCCGGCGGGAAGAGCGCCCTTAGCGCATGCTATTAGGTTGGGATTCAAGATGCGACTTAACTGGAAGAAGTTGTCAACGCCCCTTGTCATCGCCCCTTCTGGCGGGATAATCTACATCCTCCGGAAATAGAAAGGGCAATAATGTAAATATAGAGATATTGTGTAGAAACTTAGCATGACCGGTTGTCTAAATTAATATTATGAATTTTAACGCAAATCTGGTTGAAATCTGCTGGCTAGTTTTCATGAAATTCGATTATTAAAAATCGGAATTTTAGAGCCTCCTAGAAAACCCTAAAACTTCCTAGCTATAATGCTAGGAAGTTTTAGGTTGGGTGAAGTGGCTATCCTGTAGGATGCGCTGTGATTGGTCGACTCGACGTAGGATACGCGGCCGGGTTCAGCTGAGTAAACGTGGTTACAACAGATGGCGCTGGTAATATCGCCGGGATGCAGCGGCTTTTTGTAGAAAACGCTGTGATTGGTCAGATGCCTTTCGAGGCCGCTTTGCTTTTAGCTTTCTAGACTGCCCGATGCAGTGGATAAACTTTGTAAACAAGAGATGGCGTAGTAGTAGTAGTGGATTTTAATTTCTTTGAAATGCGAGAACAGTGGTGTGGAATGTTAAAATTGTACAAAATTAATTCGTTAGATTTGAAAGCGTGTTCAAATTGTTTTTCAACACCTTCATCCTCGCCAATTGGACTACTGGGTGTCTCGGTCAACTGCAATATGTCCTGGCATGACCACGTTTGCTAACATCGCAAAATCAGCCTCCCAGAAGCTTGGTGCGCTATTTCGCAACACAAAACTCTTTACACCACAGCAGTTGCTCTTGCTCTACGAAGCGCTAATAAGACCGTGCTTAGTATATTGCTCACACATCTGGAGTGCCACATCAAAGAACACCCTAAAGCTGCTGGATTTTATTCAGAAGAGAACTGTGCGTCTCATCGGCGACCCGGACTCTGGATAGGTTGGAACACCTCAGACATGTGGCCGAAATGTCCTTGTTTTACAGTTACAGTGTGCCAGACAAAGGAGTTCTTGTAAGGCGATGTTCTTGGCGTTTCCAGTTGTACGACGAACTGGTGCGCTCTAGCCGTCTGTCGTGACTGTCTCACAGGCGTTGCCAGGGGCGGGATGAGGCAGAAAAAATCCTGGGAACAAATTCGCACACACACCGCTCGTCAAGCGCCATAGGAGACCCTTTGGCTAATGTGTGTGCCACTTGCAAAACATATTAAGTGGATTGAAATAACTAACAGGGTGAGTCAAAAGACATGTTGTCTTTATTTTTTTTAAGGTTATGTTTGTTTCTGTTCGGTAAATTTGGGTTAGTTTCAGTTAGTTCTGTTTAGTTGCGCCCCGGAACGAGCGAAGCGAGCGGAGGCCCATGCGTGAATAGTTTTAACAGTACTCAAAAGTGACGTTAATCACAAGCGGCTAATATAGCATAGAGCCGTAGTATTGTAAAAAATCGTATTATGCTTAATAGAAATCAGGTTATATATACAAAGCGTTAGCAAATTTAGTAACGTTCTCCTGATTATTGAGTTTGGGCCTAATTGAATGCCGGCTAACCTTCCCTACGGGCATGCTTACAGCCTGTCGCGATTGTTAGTTAACGTTAGAGGTTTGTTTTAATTATAAGTGAAATAGCACATAAAGCTTGTGTTGTGAGTTCCATAAAAATGTTCAAAAACTTACCTGTTGAATATTTTTTTCTTTCGTTTGGGCAGACGAGTTATAATAATAATTGATCCCTATTTAAATTTTTCTTCTGAATGCCCTGTACACTTATATGTCACTAACCATACTTTTGATTCACCCTGTTATAGTTACTTTAATCCACTGAATATCTACAAAAGATATTTCGGTATTTTATTAATTTTTTAGTCGTTAAAATAAGTTAGAATAAATAGTTCGTAGTAAGTAATATTCAATTCAGTCTTAATTTCGGCAACCCTGTAGGATTGTCTCAAAAACTTAAACATGTGAAACTCACTGGGAAGTCAGAAGAGCATAAAATAATGTAACTTAAACTGTTTTGATTTTCTTGTTATTGTTTTAATCATCTTAAACATGCTTGTATTGGCACACTTTTTCTGGTTTATGATTTGGACCACCCTGTTGTGGGCCGGCAAACTTCAAAGCATGATTCTATCTTCTTAAGGTATATATTTTTAACCAAATAACCCAAATTCCAACCTTTTATTCATATTTTTGTAAAATTTATTTGAAGTAAAGTAATATACTGTGATCTTATATATTTTCCAGTGGCGTATCTTTAGGCAGCCCTAACTCAAATATATAACCGGCAATCTTACCAAATTTTTGTAGAAATATTTTGCATAGGAATATGAATCTAACATACTACAATCTCAAACAATTTCACCTATGCCGGTTTTCATTGCAATTAGTGCGGGTTCCTTTAGAAAATGGTCAAGCAAAGTTGTCAAAATAATAATTGTACGTATTTCATCTATATTTATTTGCTAAAAATATCACCTTATTATTTTTCACAGCATCCCCATTACCCGTACCCCCAACATCCAGTCACGCGCTCTCATTATCCGCAGGGTTCAAATTGGTGTCGAGTAATTAGTTTTCGAATTTTAAGTCCTTTCGGAAATACGACGGACCCATGATATTACCACCAGCGTTGATCATATTTCCTGAATAAGTATACCTTAAGTTCTACACCATGTTGCCTTTTCGTTACAAATTTGAAATGAACATAATCTAAGAAATCATTTTGTAACATCGTTTATATCCTGAAATGATTTTTCTCCGTTCAGTGCAGCCGCCAATTTAGCCGGATTTTTCACACCTTTCATTTCAGCTCAGAGCGAGAGATTAATTGATTTTCGTAGAAACGATGCACACATACCGCACGGTACCGTAAACGCCGTAAAATTGTTTACAAGGAGTATAAACATTATTATTATAGATGCTTATTTATTGCACGTTATAGAATTTCCCATCTATTTTGAAGCGATGACATATAAGGTGTAACTATTATAGTAAATTGTGATACTTTGTTTAAGAGGCTTGCAAATTTGCGTTCGTGGGATTCGGTTTAACAAACGGGCATACTTTTTTAAAATAACGCAGCGTATTAACACCCGGTATCCATTTTCGTTTTTTTTATCATTGTTTAAGCTAACTTGAACTTTTTTAATCTTAGATTAACCTGCTGATGCATGCCTGAGACGGTATATTTTTCCTATATTCTAAATTAATTGGACATTGGTGTAGATCACATAATATGAAGCGAATCACGTATTTATTTGTATATCTGAATGCCGAAGACCGAATTAGATTTTATTGTTGACTCTGCTTCTTAGATTAATAAATCAAATTCAATTTAGATTTATCCATTTATACATATTTACAGAAGTTTTATGGCTCTGCTTATTACCTCCTTAATGCTCTGCTACGAGGCCAGCACGATTTGATAAAATCCTCAGTAAGGCGAGTATGTACTCCGGGGATTCAGACTTTTACACTTTTCGAAGCTTATTGAACGGCACAGATATAAATGGTTCCACGGGAACATCTGGTTCCCCTCGACCTGAGAACCAGCGTGAATGATTATTTCCTCTGGTCCGAAATTTCGGAACGGCACAGAGGAAATGGTTCCACGGGAACATCTAGTTCCCCCGGCCTGAGTACCGGCGTGAATGGTTATTTCTTCTAGCTAGGAAACAATGAAACGTTACAGCAGGTTCCTCTACATGCTCTCATGCAAAAAAACAGGGCTACAAGGAAATACAAAGAAATTCAATATTCCTATTCATTCTTAAGTAGTTTATTTTATATCGTAATTAAAATACCTTTCTCTAAATTGCGATTAAAAATTTCCGTGATATGCTCGATATTATGTCCAGCAGTTTTGTTTCCGAGCGATCCTAAAGCGTTCGTAAGATCACCCAAGATTCAGTTTTTAAAGATTTCGGACATGTGCAACCTTGACTTGTTTCCTTAGTGATTTTATTGTGTTGAATGAGAAAAATCAGTCGTGCATGATATCATTTAAATGCTCGTTAATGCGCGTTTCGTACATAGTTTCCATTTTTATTGTGTTTTGTCAAACAATAAATTAACACGGATTTTAAGGTTCTCACTTTCGTTTGAATTTTGCCGAGGACGCGGTCCGAATAAATCAGCGTAATATTCTAACTGACCATTATTAACGTTCGCGAAAATTTTGAAATTACGACACGAAAGCGTAATAAAGAGGCTGCGTATAGATTTTGTAGAGAAGGCCGTAACTATTCTAAAGTGTGATTAACCCTTAAAAGCCCAATTTATTTTTCTGTTTCTGTTCATCAGAACAGATTTAAAAATTGTATTACTTTCGCTTTCGCACTGCCTAGTTCTAAAATGAATTCTAAATTAACAAATTATTTGCTACGAAATCCTACGTTACGTACACATAGTTTGGTTTAGTAGGCAAAGACCAACATCACATTTCTTGCACGTTGTCCTACTACTTGTGGTGCAGAGTTCCATAGCGCACCATCTTCTCTTATTGTTCGGTATGTAGACAAGTAGATTGTCCTTTCAGTCGTATCTAATTTTATCATTTATTCTACTTGCTTAATTACTACCTAAAGAGAACGAAAGCCTTTTAGCCCCTTTTGACTCAGTACCCTATGTTTTCAGGTAAGTATTTAAAATTTCGCACTAAATTGAAGTTGAATGACGGGGTGTCCTGATTTCTTGTATCAAATCCAGGCATTTTGATTTCAACCGGCTATTAACCATGTAAATAAATTCCACCACCATTTTTTGAGCGCTCTCCCATTGATAAGTTATACTTCCCGATGAGGTTGGGTCCTGGAATTGATATATATTTTTATCTTTTTGTGAATACCTCTTTACTTGAGAGTCTGGTTCCACACCATAGCACACACACACAGTAACAATATTATTGTCTGTCTTGGGGAAACACCCCAACATGTGTATTAACTTATCGTTTTTCACCATATAGATTGGTGATAACACCCTGTATACTCATAGAATGATTTACTCATTATTCAAACCGTCGATGTTATGTAAACATCATAATGTCAAATAAAGAAATAACGTGTTTCTACCCTCTCAAATGCATCCGCGTCCGCGCAATTTCCCGCTCTGTTCTCCCTGTCCGTGCCGCGCCGGTAGGAAAAATTAGATTTTAGTGCCTTACAAACACTCAAGCCTGAAGCATCGGTACGTTCATCGCTCTGCTTGAGTTTGGCGTCAAGAACATCTACACAGTCGTATCTCTGTTTGACACCAAGATATTGCGATATTTTCTCATTTTGTTTGCACAGATATTTAGAAAATATCTGCTGCACTCTGTTCTCCTTGTCCACGCTCGGATAAGGAACTCTTTTCTCGAAAGCAGCAATGCCGTAGGGTCTCTCGTCTCTCCTGTTGCTGTTGATGGGATCAAAGAAGGTAAATTGGCGGTTGGAAATTTGTAGGAGACAAATCTATTGGAGATTCGAATCTGATGTTCGAAGTCTTATATCCCTAGTGTAGTAAAGTGGAGAGAATTGCAGAGGCAAAGTAACAAGGAATTTGTGTGAACAAAGAGCAGTAAGTTGAAATAAAGCTGATTAAATTTAGTAAAGGAAGAAGTTAAATTAAATAATCAAGGAGTTTTGTTAGTTAACCTAATGTACAGTATTTAGTTTTATGTGTGAAAGGATGAATGCATGAAAGTAGTTAGAAATCAATTTATATATCGACCATATTTAATGCAAATAATTAAATCGTACATTCTTAAAGTACGTAATACCTAAAATACACGTTTCAATTCACACCCTATGGATAAAACCAAACGAACCTATTTTGATACAGTCCGCTAATTAAAGTGGTTAATTATAAAGTTAATTACCATCCCCTTCTTTATGGTTGTAAATAGTTTAAAATAATTGTTTATATCTTACAAATAAAACTCCAGTAGTTATGTCACGTAAGTAATGGTACTCTCCACGTGTCAATTTTTTTGAAGGGTTGCCTTGGAGGGAAGCGGCGTTCCTTTCGGGATGCGATTTTCCCTTACGGTCCCAGTGCACCAGTATCCTTCGTCTCGTAAATCTTTTAGTAGGTATATACTTGTACATAAGTTATCTACACATATATTTTATTTGGTAAATGATTCTTTTCTTCAGGCACTGCTTTTATCATCATTTTTAGAGGTGCTGAGCCATAGAGGAATATAAAATTTTATATTCCTCTATGTGCTGAGCATTTGACATATAATATCTCCTTCGAGGCATCTGATCTAGGATTCTTTCCCTGATATAAATCAAAGTTTATCAAGTAGCCATCTTTTGTACTCAAGCACCACATTTTGTAACCTAACCGGATGGGTTTCCCACGGATAAATTGTTTCCAAGAATGTGTGCCGTACTATTTCACCATCGACTCATCGTAATTGATATCATGTTCGGGTACAAAATGTTCTAAAAATACGTTCTTCAGCTTCTCCATAATCGTACGAATTTTCCACCCTTTGTCGTTTGGAACTGGTCGGTTATTTTCCGCACAATGTAAGAATTTCATCATATCATAAAACGTTTTTTTCTCATCGAATTCATCACTAATGGATTTCCTATGTCAGATTGAGAATCCTAATAAAATCGTTTACTAGGTTTTTCATTGCAACCGCTCAAAATGAATAACCCTATAACACATTTCAAAAACAATCAGGGTTCCCGATTGTTTTTGAAAGAGGCGTGATTGATCGACTCATATAACAAATGTTCAAAGGTGCCATTGCTCCAAAACAATTCAAACATTTGAAGCGGCGAAACATTACTATATTATTGGATAATCTGGGGTTGGAAATTTCGTTTTAACATTTTCAAATTTATCTGTGATCCATTTGTCATCAAGCTTTTCTTTCTGGATATATTTTTGTGGAGCCGAAGTTGGTGTTAGCGATGAGGCAACGGAATGTTGCATACCATCAATCTTTGCGTTATCCTTCAACCTTATCTCGGCCTTCAACCTTATCTCGGCACCTGCGAGACGTTGCCGAGCCGGAAGATTATTTATATCTCCCTCTGCATCTTCATCTGCAGATTCTTCATCTGTCAGAGCGTTTACGTCTGGCGACTCGGTGTTTATTGCGTCCACATCCAAGTCATCGGCGTACGCAATATCTAGAGCTTCTTGTAAAGTAAAGCCGTTTCTAGAATAAAACAAATATATGCAATGTTTTTCTTTCAAATCAAATTAAATCAAATCAAATCAAAAAATCAAAATCATATTTAATGTTAAATACACACAAGTACAAAAGCAAACAGACAGACAGGCTGGGTACATACCTACAAACTGACATTTAAAAAATATAACATTGCTAAAAATTACATTGCATACACTATAAAATATCAAAATTACAAAACATTGCATAAGAATAAAATGCATTATGTATTAAAATTTGTTTCTTTTACCCCTAAACTTATTTTCAGGCAGTTGTTTGACACTTTTTGGCAAATGGTTAAAAAAGTTGATTCCAAATAACTTGGGCCGTTTCGACACCTCTCCAGGCGGAAATGTT
>MU192561.1:0-25245 GCA_016904865.1 Pissodes strobi | reverse complement strand
CGCACGGGCATAAAGTAATCCATTATGTAAATGGTATCTAAGGTATACAAACACAATAATGTACTGGTATGACATAAAATATTTTTTTTTAGCAGCGACATGATTTCCTAGAGGCGATTCTTTTATTCTGCGACATGCAGTTGGTCTTGAACCAGAAAAATGTGTTCGCTCTATTGCATTTCGCGCTACTTCAAAGGGGTGATCCCGCAAATACTCGACCAAAGCTGCATCTTCTTCCTGAGTTGAGTTGTGATTCTAGGTCTTCCGGGAGGCTTTTTCTTGTCGAGGGTTTCAGAAACCTCCCATCTATTCTTTATTTTTGAACGGTGTTTTTATTTGTATTCATTAAACGGGCAACTTCTCTAACTGACACACCATCTTCTAGGTAAACAATTATTTTAGCAATTTCAACGTAGCTGAACTGAGGCATTTTGTATTTAATTTAAAAGCTTTGCAATAATTCCTTCAAACTATGTTTTAAAATGGCAGTTGATGAAATTTTGAGCAAAATCAAAATATGTGCGCCTCCGATGCTTTAGAAGAAAACGCTAGACTATACAGTGTGTCCAAAAAAGTATGCAACATATGGGAAACTTCTTTATTATTGGTTTCTCAGAAAATTTCATTCTTGATAAAAGTTGGTGCTTGCCCTAAAACAATAAATGAGCATTTCAAATTTTACCTGTTGCTTTTAGTGCGGGAGCAAATGTCATTTTTCCGAAATCGCGTCAAGAGTAAAGTACCTTAACTTATAAAGATACAGCAAAATCTTATAAAGAAAAGTTCTTCCAGATTTAAAAAAATAATCTAAATATGAAATTTGAGTTAAGTACATCAATTTTTAATTTTTCTTTTTTTTTCATGATTTTTTCTTAAACGTTGCGTCAGTGGCGAATATTTTGTTCTTTTGAAGTAACTTAAAAATTTATTTAAGATAGAAATTAGTTACATAGTTGCGTAATGTTGCAGTTTTTCCAGAGATAATAGCCAGTTTAGGTATCAGTGTGTTGCAAACACTTTTAAACACTTTTGGTTCAAAATTTTGTCCAATCAAAATCATGAATAAACCCAGAGTAGGCCGTGCGTTTGGAATTAAAACAAATAAATAGCAAAAGTTGCTTGGTAAGTATGCTAATAACAAAAGAACAAAACATTCACCAGTAGCGTAACGTTTAAGAAAAAATTGAGAAAAAAAAGAGAAATTAAAAGTTAATGTACTTAACTTAAATTTCATATTTAGATTAGTTTTCTATTTTGGAAGAACTTTTCCTTATAAGATTTTGCTCTATCTGTATAAGTTAAGGTACTTTATCCTGGACGCGATTCCGAGAAATGACATTTCCTCCCGTACTAAAAGCAGTACTTAAAATCTGAAATACTCGTTTATTGTTTTAGGGCAAGCACCAACTTTTATCAAGAGTAAAATTTTCAGAGAAAGCAATAATATGTTGCATACTCTTTTGGACACACTGTATAAACTTAATTTTAATGAAAAAGTTAGATTGAATAGAATTCGCTTACGGACAGAATAACTGTTATGGATACAGTCTTGTATCTAAGCAAGCAAGAGTTAACCCCCGCTTAACCTATATTTTTGTCTCGGTTTTTGTTCTTCAAGTATGTACACAAAATATTTTGTTGCTGATATAATATGTATATAATATTTTATTCTTTGATAAAAAATGCCGGTAATAATTATTAACAACTTTTGGCAGTTTGGGCGTAGTACCCGCATTGCCTACCGTAGCTTTTCCCCCTGAAAGTAGCTCTTCACCACTTTTCAAACCGTGAGCCGCCACAATAGCAGGCCATACACACAGAGGTTTATCTGCCGGTTTGGAACGGCGCAGATAAATCTGTCAGTTTCTTGCGTCACGGTTTAAAAATTGCTATGTCCACTAACACAAATACTTTTGATCTTTCCTGTCGCTCTGTTGCATACAAAACAGCGCGTTAGTGGGCGAAAACCGAAGATTTATCTGCGGCTTAAACCGAAACTGTGGAATTTTGACTTCGCGAAAGTTTTACACACATGGTTTTTTAAGCGTTGTTAACAAGTGTAGTCTCGAAAATGTTTCTTGCTAAAAAACTGGCTCTGTGTTGTGGAATGATTATTAATATGCAAATAATAGAAAGTAGTGTAAGAAAAAAACGTTCCAAGTGGGTTAAAAGTTATTTGTTTAAGAAAAAAAATGAGCCATAATTAAAAGAGTTAAGGGAGAATGATCCAGATGATTTTAAAACTTATTTAAGAATGTATATCAATACGTATGAGCTTTTGTTAAATTTAGTAGGAGAGGCTCTTACAAAACAAGATACTCCAATGAGAAAAGCAGAAAATTCTTTGACAAAACAACACCTTCAGAAGACATGTTGACCACGATATCACACTTAAAACTTTTAAAACCTATATGCACGAAAACATTACTCTAGCGCTAGCGGAGCACCACTGTCCTGCCCATACACCCATCCACCCATACGTTTGACTTGACTGCCATGTCTTCGCGATGCAATCAGTTTGCCGCAAGAGCCCTCGTGGTCGAGAGGTCTAGATGGTTAGGTCTCATTTCGGCGGCCCGGGTTCAAACCCCGTTGCTTTTTTTTATTTTTTTTTAAGGTTATATTTCTAAACAGTTTTTTTTTTATTTTGGGTATGTCTTGGGTTACTTTTGGTTAGCACTTGGTTAGTTTCCTTTTATCTTGTATACGGAGTATTCCTATCTGTAGTAAATTTTAATATTATGTATGTAATGTGTCCTGATACCAGCCAATGGCTCTTTAGGGACTCAAATCTGCACTGTACTGTGTAGCTTATGATAGTTTTGAAGGAGGAATATATTATGCGGTTTTACTGTAGTTATATAGATAAGCGTTTTTTTTGGAAACATTTTTATGATGCACTGTACAGGGTGATTCATTATAAATGGACACACTCCCTTAACTTTGTTATTTTTAAAGATAAAAATATAATTTTTTTATCGACTTGTAGATAATCATCTAAATTTTTTTATTAGTAATGAAAATATTATATCATAAGCAAACGACAATATAAAGTTAAATATTTTTAAATAGAACACCCTGTATATTATTGCAATTTTGGATTCTCCAGAAAAATCTAGATATGTTTCATCTATAATGTATTTATCTAATGTATCTAAACCTTAAGAGATCAAGAAAACTGTTTTCACATTCCTATCCTAGTTTTCACAAGCTATCAAATGGCACTAATTTTAATTTAATACGAAGTTAAAAAGTGGTGCAACCGATAGCTTTCGAGCAACTATGATAGAAACGTGCAAGCCGTTTTTCAGATTGCCAAAATTTAGCAAAATTATCGACATACAATTGTCAATATTTGGTAAACAGTTGAAGATAGCTATAGAATATTATACAGGGTGTTTCAGGATTGAATGCTAATCCTTAAGGGTGATAATCTTTGAGTGATTTTAAGAAAAAAATGTCATATGAACATAGATCCGCAACCGCCTTATTTTTGATATACAGGGTGTTGAAAATAAAAAAAAATCGATTTTATCCCAATATTTCTCAAACCGCTGTAGATATTTCTTTACATTTTGCTAGGTATTAAGTATTTATAATGAGTAACCCGCTACACATACACTCACTGTAGTATATGTTGTTATTTAAATTTAAAACAGAAGAGTTCTAGAAGTTTGTGGTAATAACTCTCCATCAGTAGTCAGATCGTCGGTTTGGCCGTTTTTTCAGAAATACTTCGGTAGTAAACTGTACATTTTTGTTTAGCCCTGTTCCTTCATTACTGAAACAGAATTAGAGATAATAAGAACTCTTTTAAATGTTCTAAATGATCAAAGTTGGAGTGTTCAGCAGGCAGTTGATTATCACTAGCTATACTACAAAACAGAACGCTTCACGTCTTGTTTTGACGGCCATCGGTCATGGTAGGCCCCCTTCATTTGAGATTCCTAAGCTAATTTGTATATTTGTTCTGTTTTAGACGTATTAAAAGTCGTGGCAAAGTTGAATACCTCTGAAATGTTGAAGAAAATAGAACTCCATCGTCCCCTTCTAAGAAACCAAAAAGGTTGCGACAATATTGTCAATTTCATCGAGATCAGCAACTAACTTAATGTAGATTATCGTTATTGTGGTAGCACTTGCGTATTTACGTGATATGTAAAATAAGAACAAACACATGTATTTGGTGTTCAGAAGATTATTTCTGAAGCCATTGTGAAAGCAAAAGTCAATGAAGATTTGCTTTGTTTTAGAAATTGATATGAGGTGTCGAATTAGAAAAAGTAGTAAGTAATAAATTAGTAAAATAATCTCAGTACCTGCGCTACACGACAAACGATATGTTACAAAAAGTTTTGGTAAATGATTATTATCAAGAATAATGAAATGTTAAGTTATCATAAATTAAACATGATCGCGTAATCTAACATTTTCTACATTTTTGTCTGTAATACATTATGCAATAAACATATCAAACTAGGATCGAGGATAGTAATGTCATGTTGTTCAGGATATATGTGTATATTGAATTTTAAAAAATAAAATCTTTTATACTAACAACAATCTCTTTCACTCTCTCAGCAATACCCACGCTATCAAACTGTCCAATTTCAAGATTTAGGTTTGAGTTAATAACAGTTTTACTAAATGTATTATTGGCTAAATCGACAAAATCTGCAATGATAACATTGACACCTCCCTGTCCGGCAGTTTGATTCGAAATCCATTGTGTTCTGGTGTCTTCAAAATCTACCGCGCACTTTTGCTTTAAAGTACCTAGAAATGAAGAAATAAATAACACTATAAGTTTATCTCATAATTTAGATCAAGCCAACAAACTGTTTACTCAGAAACTTATCGAAAACTCTAACTTGTAGGTATTGCTTAATTAAGGGTTCAGATATCACACTTCATCTGCTCTATTTTATCTGACAGAACTTTGTGGAGAATGTTTAGTTCTAATATTGTAGCAGTGATTTCCAAATTTTTACTATGCCTAAACTATTTCGATATTCATACACGCGTTTCACCGTATTGTGGCTCAAGAGCGTGGCTATTAGGTTAGCAGAAGAACTGACACTGAAAGGCAAAATCAAAGGATTTGTGACGGTTAGATGCTAAAATGCACCACCAACAAAAGTGATACAAATCAGTTAATCTTGTGCCTTAACGGTCACGAATAGCAGCTGATAATAATTTCCTGTTAAGACAATTTGTTTTAATTAGTGACTAGCACGCGGGCGCGTGCATGACAACTGGAAAACATAATGAAAATTTTGCCATCAACGAACAATGTTCGTTCTTCAACGGCAGTGTGCTACTTGATGAGCCGTAATAACACTGAGGGAAAATAATAATCCGAGAGGCGACCGTCATAATAGTGTGGTGTCTGAACTATCAAGATTTGGCATGATAAAAAAATTTGTATAGTTGGGCCGAATAAGAAACCGTTGGTCGGCCGAGGCTGGCCTTGACCAGTAATTAATTATACAGGGTCTTTCAAAAAGTTCACATCATATCGAAAACTTTTTTATTATTGATTTCACAGAAAATCCTATTCTTGACAAAAGTTGATGCTTAGAAAAAGACTAATTTTGACGATGCTAATTTAAGGATAAGTTATACAGAGTACTTAAAAAATGCAAAAATTAAGGTTAAAAAAAACAAAAATTTTGGAATTTCGGAAAACTTTCTACAGAAAAAAATAAAGATTTTATTAAGATAAAAATAAAAGTCAAATACTATTTTTTCCAAAATTGCATCGTTGCTGAAAAAAATAAGAACAAAATTAAGAAAAAGAGGGTTTTTTTCAATAAGTGTCATGAATTTTCTCAGCAACAGTGCACTTTTGGAAAAAATGGTATTTGACTTTTAATAAGAACTTTATTTTTCCTGTAGAAGATTTTCAGATTTTCCAAAATTTTTGTTTTTTTTTAATTCAATTTGTGTATTTTTTAAGTACCCTGTATAACTTATCTTTAATTTAGCATTATCAAAGTTAGTTTTTTTCCAAGCACCATCTTTCATCAAGAATAAAGTTTTCTGAGAAATCAATAATAAAAAAGTTTCCCGTATGATGCGAACTTTTTGAAAGACACTATACGAGGGTGATTCACGGTCGATGGTAGGTTAGACGTTTCTGGAGAACCACTCAACGGATCATTCTGAAAATTTGATCGTTTACATATAAACGAATACCTTGCTAAAATATTGTCGACAGTGCAGTGTTGCCGCTTCTACTAAAAAGTAGCAGCAACTGTCAAATTTTAAATGGAACACCCTATATATTATTGCATATTTGGATTTTGCGGAGAATTCTAGACATATTTCATAAATAATGTCCTATACCTATCTGTTACTGTTTTTGAAATATTGACAGTTGAAAATCGACCATTTACCAAGTTGGACAGCCTGTAAAATCTAAACGGCTAAAGATAGAGCAAAATGGTTTGCACTTTCCTATCTTCGTTTTTCATAAGCTATCGTTTGACACTAATTTTAGATTTAACCAGAGGTTAAATTTAACCGGGATTTCTTAACCTCTGGATAAATAAAAAAAATAGTGTCAAACGATAGCTTATGACAAACCAAGATAGGAAAGTGCAAACCATTTTGCTCTATATTTAGCCGTTTATATTTTACAGGCTGTCCAACTTGGTAAATGGTCGATTTTCAACTGCCAATATTTCAAAAACAGTAACAGATAGGTATAGGACATTATTAATGAAATATGTCTAGAATTCTCCGCAAAATCCAAATATGATCAATCAATCAAATATGCTTTATTGTTAGAAGATTTTCTCTCATTAGCAAAGCTGTTTAAAAAGAAAACTTAGCACTAATTCATATATCTAACTGTAATTTTTAAATTCTGACATACAAAAAAAGATTAAAATGGTAAAAGTTAATATATAAAATAAATATAACAAAATACAATTAGAAGTCAAAGCATTACAGGTAATTCAACCTGACAACCCTTATAGCATAACATCCTATGAAGAGCCTTTTATTTAATGCAAGAATATGATATTCAAGTGGTTATTGATATAGAGCAATGGAGCTTTATTATCAGAAGAAATCATTTCTCATTGACAAAGCAGTACATGACATGAATACATTTAAATATAACAAAATACAATTACAATTAATTCACAATATGTCAACAGTTAAAATACATTAGTCTAAATCACATAAAAAACAAAATTAGTGGTAAATCGATACCATCGATTTACCGCTATCGATAATCGAATCGATACCATTATTTCGGAAGCATCTAAGGCTTATGGTTTCATTCTAAGATGCACTAGAGACTTCAACACCACGGATGCAATCAAGTCGCTATATTTTTCTTATGTTCGTTCTAAATTGGAGTATGCCTGCGTAGTCTGGTCTCCTGGATATAATCTATGTATTGATAGATTGGAGAGAGTTCATCGTAAATTTTTAAAATATGTCTGTTTTAAGTGTGATGGACACTATCCTATTCAAGGTTTTCCGCATGATGATTTACTTGGTAGATTTAATTTTTCTTCTTTAAAATCTCGACGGGACTATTTCACTATTGTTACTTTGTCCAAGTTGTTAAATAATAATTTAGATTGTCCCAATATCCTTTCAAGGCTGAATTTTAGTGTTCCGCGTGTAAGCAGTCGATATCAGAACTTATTTTACCTACCTACTGCCAGAACTAATATCCTAAAGTTCTCACCGCTTTATGTAATGTGTAGTATGCAAAACCACGAATGTAACATCGACTTATTTAATATTTCTACAGAGTGTCTTCGTCGCATTTTGAAGCATTGAAAAACTTTCACATTTTCGTCTTGAATAATGCTTAGTATAATTTTTATGTATCGTTTTTTTTCTGTCTTAATTATTTTTTAATGTTAAATGTTTTTTAACGTTTTTTTTGTGTTATTAGTTTCTATTACTTATACGTTAGGTATATTTTTTTTCCTCTGATAGGTTAAGTCAAATATGGACTTCCCTTTATTATTTTTATTCTATATTTTTTTGTAATTATTGTCATTATGTCCTTCCTGCCTTGTAGTTGGGTTTTTATAACCTGTAAGGTAGGCAGCGTAAATAAATAAATAAATAAATAAATAAAGTAAATAATAAACCTACACGTATAAAATAAAACATCCATACATGGACTACGCTAAATTACCCGTCATAAACTCGTCGACTGAATAATAGGCCTTCTCGACCAAAAGTCTTTTAACATCCCTTAGAAATGTCATTAAGTTTGAGACATTCCGAAGTCTCTGTGGAAGTTTATTGAATATTTTTTTGCTCTTATAAAACAGTGAATTCTGGATAAGACCAGAAGAAGGAATGAGCAAGCCAATAGTGCACGCGCTTCTTGTATTATGGCAAGAAGACCTGTCAATATCCGCTGCATATTTCTTATACATCAGACACACAGTCTCCAATATAAAAATACTGGGTAGGGTGAGAATTTCCTGGGCAAGAAACAGAGGCCTACAGAAATCTCTGGGTGCAGCCCGACAAAGATATCTTAGGGCTCTTTTGCAAAATAAACAGTGAGTTAAAAAGGTATTGAGAACAAGATCCCCAAAAGCATATCCCGTATCGAAGATGACTTTCAATAAGCGCGAAATAAGCATTTCTAGCTACCTCTGTATTCACCTCGCTAGATAGTATTCTTATTGCATAACACCCAGACGCAAGTCTAGCAGAAATGTTGGAAACATGCGTACCAAACTTCAGGGCTCCATCTATATATATCCCCAGAAAACTCACAACATCCGCACAACCTACACTCATGTTATCAATTGAAACATCAACATCATCACACTTAAAGCTGACAACGTTGGTTTTTGAAGCGTTAAAAACCAGAAGGTTGGAATCACACCACCTTCCAATCCTTGCCAGATCACTATTAATAATTTCCCCGAGTAACTTGATATCCCGATGGTGCCAGAGGATAGTCGTGTCATCCGCGAAAATCGTAAAAAAACCACCAATGTCAATAGAGGGGAGATCATTGATATATATCAGGAACAACAGCGGCTCCAAAACCGATCCCTGAGGGACACCGGCCGTCGTCACCATAGGCGCCGACACCCGATCCCTCAACACCACTGTCTGAGAGCGATCCGACAAGTAGGACCTGAACTAGTCCAAGGCAACGCCCCTGAAACCATAAACGTCAAGCTTCTGCAACAGTATTCTGTGACTCACGCAATCGAACGCTTTTGACAAATCACAGAACACTGCCGCAGCCGCTTCACCCCCCGTTCAGTTCAGCTGGAGATACGATTTTACCAAAAAGGAAAAAATGGCATCGTTAGTACTCCTAGAGTGCCGAAATCCAAACTGCTCCGACCTCAAAATGAGATGCTTCTGCAAAACCGCCAAGGCCCTTCTTTTCACTAGCTTCTCCACAATCTTCGAAAGTGTCGGGAGTAGGGATATGCGTCTGTAACTCGAAGGGTCTCCATGATCCCCACCCTTAAAAAGAGGCAAAACCTGAGCCCTCTTAAGGCAAGATGAAAATGTTCCTTTACAAAACGAGTCATTTATAGAAGCTGCCATAGCCACAAGAGCTTCATCCGGAAGAGCAATGAAAATTCGCAGTGAAATCTCGTCGCAACCTGATGCATTTTTATTTTTTATGCAATAATATATAGGGTGCATATTTTCAGAATGATCCGTTGAGTGGTTCTCCAGAAACGTCTAACCTACCATCTATCGTGAATCACCTCGTATAGTGTCCTTCAAAAAGTTAGCATCATACGGGAAACTTTTTTAATATTGATTTGTCAGAAAACTTTATTCATGACAAAAGTTGATGCATAGAAAAAAACTAATTTTGACGATGCTAATTTAAGGATAAGTTATACAGGGTTCTTAAAAAATACAAAAATTGAATTTAAAAAAAAACAAAGGGTTTGGAATATCGGAAAACCTTCTACAGGAAAAATAAAGTTCTTATTGAGATAAAAATAAAAGTCAAATACGATTTTTTTCCAAAAGTGCACTGTTGCTGAGAAAATTCATGACAATTATTGAAAAAAACCCTCTTTTTCTTAATTTTGTTCTTATATTTTTCAGCAACGATGCACTTTTGGAAAAAATAGTATTTGACTTTTATTTTTATCTTAATAAAAGCTTTATTTTTTCTGTAGAAAGTTTTCCGATATTCCAAAATTTTTGTTTTTTAACCATAATTTTTGTATTTTTTAAGTACCCTGTATAACTTATCCTTAAATTAGCATCGTCAAAATTAGTTTTTTTCTAAGCATCAACTTTTGTCAAGAATAGAATTTTCTGTGAAATCAATAATAAAAAAGTTTCCCATATGATGCAAACTTTTTGAAAGACCCTGTATAATTAATTACTGGTCAATACCAGCCTCGGCCGACCAACGGTTTCTTATTCGGCCCAACTAAACAATATTTTTTATCATGCAAAATCCTGACAGTTCAGACACCACACTATTATGACGGTCGCCTCTAGGACTATAACACATTGATGCGTTTCGAAGAATGAACGTTTGTTTTTTGAAAATCTCTCAATAGGTTTGTTCTAGCATGAAATCTCGGACGGTCTGAAGCCTCCGGAGTTTGCGCATAGCAATAAAAGCGACGCTTATATCGCTATGCGCAAACTCCGGATGGCTTCAAACCATCCGAAATGTCCTTCTAGAACAAACCTATTATTTTCTCGGTTTCTAAAACCGGCATCACAATCGCGACTTTCAGGCTTTAATAATCACTTCCTGCGATACGGTCTGACAATTATTTATGTCATTGGAACTACAAATTTAACAAAAGAATATCTAGAGGTTTGCTGATTGTAATTAGCATACTGTTGACGAATCATAACATGAGTATATGAAACTCCCACTAACATAAAAACCAGAAGCTAGGAGTTTCTGAACCAATAGTCCATAGGAGAGGATTCAAAAGCCATTGTTAAACCAAAGAAACAAACGGATTGAAACGTACCCTCCAAACATTGTTAAACAAGTTACAATGAGAAGAAGAAGAATTTGGCAACTTATTTAGAGGTTCCAACTTGTCCAGCTAAATTGACTTACTCAAAACATTTCCAATAATATCATTGATCGACGGTGTCAAAACTAGTTGGCTGATGTATCCTATACTAGAAGACCTAGTACGGAGACCATTGTCCAAGCTGGTGATCAAATAGCTAGAATTCATTGTGTCATACCATGGTGTAGGGAAGCTTTCTGTTGGCCATAGCAGAGCTTGTCCAGATTGGCTTGAATCTCTGTAGACAACAAGAACCTGGAAAATGGAAAATATTGAAAAAATTCCACTACGGATACCGAATTATTCAACGTGTGGAATATATGGTTTATAAAGAAGGAACGGGTAGCTGATTTGTTTTGTAGTAATTCGAGAAATAATATAATACAACTATACAATATGTTTATTAAATCAAAAATATATATGAAGGTAAATGTTCGAGCCTTAAACAGTACAAGTCTCGCAGAACAGGAAGAGCCAGGCCCCAGGTGGGCCCTATTTAGGAGCTCATTTACCTGATTGCCTTTGACACGTTGCAACACGTTTTTCTGATTGAAGTTAAAATGAAAGTAAAGATTTTTTTTTCAATTAAAAAGAAACCTAGCCCTAAAGATTTTTTTTCCATTAAAAAGAAACCTAGCCCCGGAGAGTCGTGTTACAATTGCCAGGCCCCAGTAGTGGGGTAGTTAGAGCGCCACCAGTTCTATCCAACTAAACTGAAAAAGCTCTGCTGGTGTTGTGCAGGGTGGCTAGGCCGGCTTATTAAATCAAAAGGTACAGAGTGATTCCCTATAATGTCGCCCCCCTTTAACTTTTTTATTTTAAGTGTCCCAAAAAAATTAAAAGTATGGTTATGTAGGTACTGAATAATACTTTTTTCTGCGTATAAAAAATATTGAAAAAATGATCAATATACAGGGAAAAACAAAAAGTTAATTCTTTTTCAGTGGAACACCCTATATATGAATTTATTTTTCGATTCCTTGTAAAATTCTAAGCATATTTTATGTATGATGTTATACCTCTACAGTTAGTAGTTTCACAGCTAAAAACAGTTGAAAATCGGTACTTTGGCTACTTTTCACCTTGGTAGCAAGAAGATCATTAAGGTGCGTCCAGACTTGTGACAAAACCCCGTGACGTAACAGCATATTTACGACGAGGCGAACTTCGATGCGTGTCATCGTCGCCTGCCATCCTCGCGTGTCATCGTCGTGTATCATAGTCCCGTTCACAGTCGGTCATCATGGACGTTGCAGCAGCAGCGTACATAGTTATAGATCATTTATTGCGTAATTCTATAAATGTTAACGTTGTCTCCTGTTCCCATTCCATCTTGATATTAAAAAAACAAATACTAATTCGAAACAAAAATAGCCACTACACTGGTTAAAATTCAATTAAATATGCAAAACTTTCTGATGATACGCGGTCCCGTCCAGACTTGACGAACCAAGCGGCGTAGCATCCCTTTGATGCGACGCTAAAAGACCGACAGGACATGGAACGGACTGATGACACGCAGTAAACGCAGCGATGTCACGCGTTGCGGTTACGGGGTGCCGTCCAGACTATACGCGACGAGGTTCGCGGCGGTGTCACGCTACGCGGTCTTGTCACAGGTCTGGACGCACCTATAGAGATGGAGTAAAATGAATTTCACATTTCTATCTTAACATTCCAAGAGCTATCTGATGGTGCTAACTGATGGTACCTACCGAGGTCCCAGATTTGGTACCCATGGTACCGCCTGCCCGTTAGTACCGTCAGACAGCTCTTGAAAAGTTAAGATAGGAATGTGAAATTCATTTTACTCCATCTCTAATGATCTTCTTGCTACCAAGGTGAAATGTAGCCAAAGTACCGATTTCCAACTGTTTATAGCTGTGAAACTACTAACTCTAGAGATATAGCATCATACATAAAATATGCTTAGAATTTTACGAGGAATCGAAAAATAAATTCATATATAGGGTGTTCCGTTGAAAAAAAATATAGGGTTCTTCCTATTTTGCACGACCTATACGAGAATACAAGAGCTCTCGTCATCATTGTAAATAGCGGGAGAAGGAAAGCGGAGCAGGGCAAGTCGGTCTGCTCAGGGCGACAAAAATACGACATTAAATAATATACTAAAGTTTGCAGCAGGGTCGCTTTTACGCACATCTGGTAGATGATGTTATCTAAAGCCTCTTTTTTGCTCAATGTTTCAATCTGCAATTCTTCGTACTTTTGCATTAAACCTAGAATTGTCTGCTTACATCTTATGTGCTAAAGTCTCAGATGCATTAGACTGTATTAAAATTGATTAAGCAGTCTTTATGACGATGTCAAACACACTTTGTTCATTAATAAGTAGTAATGGGAATTTAACTTAAGCTAGTCATGCCCTTTGAGATATAAATAGATACTCTCCCCGCTTTTTAAAACATTTATTAATCGCGCTATTTGTGAGTTTCCTTTGATACTTTTTTCACTTAAGATTAGCTAAAACACAACTTTACTATTGAATGATTGTGTAATGAACTGTGTAAACAAACTCCATGCCACCAAAGAAAATAATACGTAGCTACTATTTTCTTTGATGCCACGTATAAAATTACCAAATGCTCGCCATATGTCGCCTCTCAATAAACTAGTGGCTTCATGGGTTAGTTTGGATTAGTAGAGCCACAACTAAATTTACTCAATACACTCTTCCTTCTATATAACCCAACCATAAACCGATAAAAAGCTACGAAATGAAATAAGAAAACTAAATACGAAGCTGAAATCCAGTGAAAATGATGCGCAAGCTCTTAGAATCAATGAAGAGTCTAAAATCAGCAACCAAAAACCTGAAAATGTATTGAAATGAAAGATCGAGGAATTGGAACTGGAAACTAGGAAGCAAGAAGAAAAACTTTTAAAATTAAATATAGTTTTGCGAACCAAAGACGCGGATCTAGAGGAACTGAGACCAGAGGAAGAAAATGAGATACTCAAAGAAAATCAAGACAAATACATAAGGAAACAACAACGTAGCACTAGAGATCTTACAGATCAGATCACAGCTGAAGAAGAAGGCTACATTAAAGATATAAAGACATATAAAGGAAGGGCTGTTAAATCAAAACAAGGAAATTTTATTATTACTTAAGAAGAGTGAATTACAAAAGGACGAAATGGAAGCAATGAAGACAGAGAAAGGATCTTTATCACAAAAATGCCAAGAACTCGAAGAAAATCACAGAAACATGGAGAGAATTATCGAAAATCTAAAAAATTATAATAAAACACATTATGGATCTAAAAGAAACTAGGTACAAGCTCGAAAGCATAAGAAACAGTAAAGATAAGCACACAAACACGAATGGAGACAATGATAAAAGGATTGAGATAATGAAAAGCAATTTAGAGAATGCTAGAGCCAATACAATAAAGGCGCAAGATGCGGTCATCAAATTCAAACAAGAAATCTTGAAACAAAAAGAATGATCATTTCAGGTCAACGAAAAGTACAGAGACGAGACACTGGAATTTAAAGCAAAAATTGGAAGAATGACTGTGGCAAATGAAAGCTTAAAAAATCAATTGAGACACTTGAAAAAAAGAAGAATCAATTAGTACTTAACTCAAGAAATACAAACCCCATTCCTAAAGCCAACAGAAACACAAAGAAAAATCAGGTTTTACTGCCCCGTGGTCCAAGTGGTTACAATAACGGAAAAATTGTTAAATCCATATCAAATAGCACTGTTGACACAAACTCTCAGTGCTCAGAAAAACAATCTTTGGAAGGCATAACAGCGATGATTATCCAAGGGTTTTTCAAAGGATGACTACAAAATTGTATTCGTAGGTACCGAAAGCGCAAAACGCGGGACTGATGTTAGTGTCCAAACTATTAAAGATTTGTTGGATGGATCCAAAAATACTAACATTATTTTGATCAGCGCGCCTCTTGGCCAAAATATAACTATTCTCAATGGGTTTGTAAAGAAGCAAAACGAACAGATCTCCAAATTAATCGAAAACCAAAAGGACGCATTCTATGTGGACTGCAATAGATTTATCGGGCACTTTCAAGTTAATCAAAACGGAGAATTGACGTATTCAGGAAAGTACATATTTTGATTGAGCTATGGTACTGTCACAACACGCAGAAATAAGGAAATTTGCAATAGTCCCAAATCATCAGGTATCCAACAAGATAATCCACATTTTTTATTTCCTCCGCAGCATAAACCATCACCGGTATCGATAATACTCGACTAACACATTCAGTATTTTACCAGAATGTTCGAGGCCTCAGAACCAAATCATCGCAAATCATGTCCTCAGTAAGAAGCTGTAATTACGACTGCATAATGCTCACCGAAACATATGGCTTTCACGCAATCATCTGGAGTTTTTCCCTGATCACTACAAAGTATTTCGTTGTGACCGCAACTACGATCGCCTAGCATGCAATCGAGGGGGCGGTGTTCTTATATCACTGAATGAAGAACACAATTCTAGCCTGATGTCGACTATCTTGCATGTAAGTGTTTGGGTGCAGACTAGCTTCAGTAATGCTAGAGCAATTCTATGCTGTGTTTACTTTCCTCCCAATGCAACGCTTGAAACATACTCACATTTTACTAACACCTGCGAAGAACTACGCAGGAGACACCATGACGCCAGTTTTTTCATCTTTGGCGACTTTAACTTACCGGGGGTTAGATGGCTCCTTGATGGAGACTTTTTAGTCCCTACCGGTATTCACACTTGAACGGAAGAGCCCATCATCGACTTTATGTGTTTTTAGAACTTCAGCAGCACAACTCAATTGCTAACCAGCTTGGAAGAACTTTGGATCTGGTTTTCACTGGCGACATTCAATTCTGCATACTGGATAAGAGTGAATTCCCTTTAGTGGAGGTCGACACTCACCACCCTCCACTGGAATTTCACTTTAACTCTCGAGCCATCTCTTTCATCGAGAATAAAACAAACATAACGGTATACCAATTTCCGAAGGCTGATTATCTAGCTATAAACCAATTTTTGAACAATGCTGACTGGAACTTCCTAAACTCTCAAGATGACTCTGAGCTAATGATTCAGCAGTCTATGTCCCAAAGAGGGTTGTGACTACGACTAGATTCCCTAAATGGTACTCTCCTCAATTAAAAAAGCTATTAGGGAAAAAAATCGTCTTTATCACAAACACAGAATTTCTGGGTTGCACAGCGACTATGTTTTATTCTGAGGCTCGCCGAGAGAGTAATTTTCAAATTGAAAGCTGCTACGCTCTTTACATTTCAAACACAAAACACATGATCCCAGAAAATATTAAGCACTTTTGGTCGTTTATAAACTCCCTAAAGAAGGAAACCGGCATACCCAAAAGAATGCATTTGAACGGTTTACTCTTGGAGAATCCGCAAGACATTGCTGATGCTTTTGCTGATCACTTTCAATCCAGTTATTCTGACCATTCGATTCATTCGTGACGAGTGTTTCAGAGAAAACCAAAACGTCCACAACACTTTACAATTGAGCAGATCTCTGATAAGCTAAAGCAATTAGATTGTAATAAGAGTGCGGGTTTGGATGGGGTACCTCCAGTCTTTCTGAAACAGTGCTGCGAGTGACTGGCAGGACCAATCTGCTCTCTGTTTCAAAGTACCTTCACTAAGGGGTTTTTTCCTTCCTCCTGGAAAGAGTCCACACTCTTCTCTGTTTACAAGACTGGTGACAAGGCAGATTTTAAGAATTACAGAGGTATATCCATGCTATCAGCTCTACCAAAGATTTTAGAATCCATCATCACTGACCAAATCTTTGAAACTAACTGAGAACCAGCATGGATTCTTCAGATGTCGCTCAACTTCTACTAATCTAGCCGTCTACCAGAATTTCCTGACAACACAACTTGAAGCAGGGCATCAGATCGATGTATTATATACTGACTTTTCTAAGGCTTTTGATAGTGTGTGTCACAAACTTCTCCTTTTTAAGCTTTCAAACATTGGAATTGGCTCACACTGTCTTACATGGATCAAAAGCTACCTTTTTGGACGGCGGCAACGAGTGCTAGTTGGAAGTGTCGCCTCAAAAGAAGTTACGGTACTGTCGGGTGTTCCACAGGGCTCTCATATAGGTCCGGTATTCTTCTCATTGTTTATTAACGATATTACGTCTTGTTTTAAAAAATCTAAGTGTCTGATGTACGCAAATGACCTTAAATTTTATTCCACAGTTAATAAATCATCTTTCGACATTCAGTCAGATCTTGATCGTGTTGTCTTCTGGTGTGAAAAGAATCTCTTAAATCTTAATGTTAATAAATGCAAGAAGATGTCGAGTTTTTATAAAATCAATAGGCTCGGCCCGTTCAAACAGAATATCATGTTAATGAAACAACACTCGAATCCGTATCATTAACTTTCAATGATCTGGGCGTAATGTTTGATAGAGATCTCTCATTCAATTCACACATAGATCAGATTATTGCAAAAAGCTTTAGGCTGTTGGGGTTTATAAAAAGGAACACATCAAACATGACAGACACCAAAGCAATTACTACCCTTTACAACTGTTTGGTAAGAAGCATTTTGGAAAATGGTTGTGTCATTTGAAACCCGAATTACCTATGTCACAAATCCAGACTGAAAAAAGTCCAGAACAAATTCTCCAAATATCTCCTATTTAAACATCGCTTTCCGTACCAAGACCTCACCTACGAAACAAGGTTCTTGCTGTGTGGCCTCAAGTCGCTTGAAGAACGCCGCCATAATTACCTCGCATTTTTTCTGCACACATTGATCCATGGACAGATTGACAGCCCAAACTTGTTGAGTCTTGTGCAGTTCAAGGTGCCGGAAAGAACTACGAGACACCAGCTACTGTTTGTGCAGCTGTCCCACCGGACCATCTATAGACAAACCGCTTTCATAGACCAAATGTTATCTATATATAATAGAAAATTTAACCACATTGACATTTTTAATATTAGTTTTTATTCTTTAAAGCGTCTGGTCTCTTAATTTATTTTATCTCTTCCTTATATATTGCATGTTTTTCGTTGTACGTTTTCAAACTTTATATAATGTAATGTTTAAGTTTGTGTTTTATGTACCATTTGGAGCTTGCTCTGTGGCATACTGTACTGAATAAAGAAGATAACGATCCAAAGTTGTAACTTGTGGCTCTCTCTTAAAAGTTCTACTTACATTATAGCTTGAAATAACAGCTTCCAAAGCACACCGCGAGAGAGAAATAACTGAACATACAAATCAGCTACCTCTTGTAGGAACACTTTTAGTCTGATATAATCATTACTGACAGCTCGTTTACTCGAGTGCGTTCTAGGTATTCAAAACGTTTCGCAACTGTCAACCTTTATACACTTACTTGTTTCATTTGCGAAGCCAAATTTTCTAATGTTAGTGAGTCCATGCTCTGCTGGTACGGGATGAGTTTGTCCCCAAATGTATCACCTAGAAGTTGAATAACTTCGGCATGAGTTGCACTGGTGAAGTTATAAAAGTGCTGACAATCTAGTATCACAACCTATAAGACAATATAGCTGTAGCACGTTTTTTAAAAGTATAAAAATATGTTTACTATTTAAATATAATGTTATGTTTATATATCCCGTTGATGGGTTTAATAGAGTTCAAACATTCACTGTAGTAAAAAACGAAGCGTTTTCATCTTATTTTGGATACTATGGATAGTTTAGGTTAGCTTTAAGCTTTTGGGTCACAAGCCCAATGTCTTTAAATCGCTGAATGTTATAGAAAAAAATGCAACGGTCAGAATAATAAAACATTGTACATTTTCCCTTCCTTTCCTTTCAGAGAGGATACATACAAATAAGTAGCAGTGTATCCTGGCAGAAAACTGCCAAAACAAATGTCCACTTCCAATGAAAGTAATTAAATTTAGAATTTTGCTGCATAGGTTAACATTACTTTTTTAGAGGTGGTAACTTGTTACCGAAATTTTAAAATAAAATACCAAATCTAAAATGTTTAATAAATTAATTTTAGTGATGCATTTATACCATGGAAAGGGATATCATCAAACACAATATTTGAGAATGTTAGGCTAAAAAAATTGAATACCTCTCTAGGGTGCTCATCCAGGTAATTAACCATATCTGTCAACACACTTCGCACTTCAGTTGAATACATTGCATGACAGAAATATAGATTTTCGTCATTACTATTTCTACAGATTCTTAGGTCAAAAAATCTTAAAAATAAAAACCATATTAAAACGTACATTATAAACAGTATTTACACAGCTTACAGATGTTCTTCTGTAAGCTGTGGTAGTTATTTGAATTTACTGTCATAAACAGATTTTTTAGATGTATATCTTTGAGACTTTGAATCACATCGGCAAATATACAGGTCGTCCGGTAAGTATATAGCATACTCTAGGGAGGGTATGAGGTCAAAATAACCTAATTTGTCATAGAAAAAGAATCGTAAAGGGCTTCTGAACGGAGATATAGAGCCTCAATGGGGTACCCAGCGATTTACCTTTTCAGATTGAACTTTTGAACCGACTTGTATAAGTTAATAAAATTTTAATATTTTATGTCATACCAGTACATTATTGTGTTTTTATACCTTAGATAACATTTACATAATGGATTACTTTATGCCCGTGCGGGCATAAAGTCCACTTTATGGCCCGTGCGGGCATAAAGTACACTTTATGGACTCAAATAATTGAATTGAATTCGTATTTTTTTAAATATTTACATATTGTGAATGCAATAACGAACTAGTATGACATACCAGTGTTTATGCACCACGGGTATTAATAGATGTGTACGCCCTCGGGCGACTTATAAACCCTCTGGCCAGAGGCCCTCGGGTTTGTAACATTGTCGCCCTCAGGGCATAAACATCTACTTAATACCCTTGGTAGATAAATAACTATTATGTAGGCCACAAGGACGATGTCAGGAAAGTCAAGAACGGATTTGGGCCAAAATTTTGACAAGTGTCCTACATTTGTGTGGATAATATTAGCCGTTTTCGAAAAAAATAAGTTCTTGTATACACGTTATTGAAATAATACAAATACAACAATAAAACACCATGTCTTTATTTCATTAACAATGTGTTATTGACAACACTTTTCAAAGATGTCTGACTGATTGAGTATACAAGACTAAAGTAATAAAACAGCACGCGGCAATTGGGTGGAGACGAGAAGAATGTATCCTTTTCCACATTTCCAGATCGATGTTTAACGGACCGAAGAACTTTTGAAAGGGTTGATCGTAGCTTAAGAGAAACAGGTAAAGAATCAAGTGAAATAAAAAAAAGTAGCTAATCTTTTGCTAATACATTTTAGGAAGTTGTTTGCCGCTTAGTGGTGGAGAAGACCCTCCAAGAAGAGCAAGGAACCTTCAGTTAGAGGAAACCCCTCTAATAGTCGTGTAAGTAGCTCCAAATGCATGCGACAAACGGGGTTGTTCATGAGACCCTTCGAGACCAACTTTTACATCCTAATCACGTCCAAAAAGTTCATGCTATATTCCCAGCTGATTATACTGCAAGAGTCAATTACGCAAATTGGTGTTTGCAACGATTTAGGAAAAATCCAAATTTTACTAGTATTGTGTTCTTCACAGACGAAGTTGGCACCGGAGTAATAAATAGCTATAATTTACATATCTGGCACCAAGCAAATCACCATGAAATAGTACAAAGTACCAAGAAAAGTTCAGGAATGACATGTGGGCGGGGATTTTTTGGAATCATCTTATTGGACCCAGGGAAGACCTGATAGAAAGAATAAAACATCATTGCAACGAAACTCGGCACAATTCTGAAATGTTGTTTCAATTCAAGTACAGGGTGTCCCATTTTCGATGATATGACGGGGTATCTCACTTACGAGCAAAGATAGAGAGTTGCGGTTTCCGCAGTACTGTGCTACTTTTTTGTGAAACGAACGATGGTATAAACAACATTTTCATAGCCCGCTTCGTTTCTGAGATACAGGGCGAAATTGAAAAGAATGCATTTTGGGACCCCCCTCGTATCTCCGTTATCCTTTAACATATCGCAAAGCTAAAAAATTGTTCTTATACAGTTTTTGACGTAGAATCCAGTGGCGTAATCAGATTTTTGCTGTGAGCTGCCAATTTTTAGCTATAAGTCAAACTTATGTTTTTTTAAATGGAACACCCTGTATATTTTCTTTTGTTTGATTGGAAATGTTATAGGCTTTATAAAAATATATAATACATTGTATGTATTTTAAATAATAAGCCTAAAATTCATAATTTCACAAAATGTGTCTCTATACGACACTCTTGATAAGTATAGTCACAAACAATATAGCTACGCAATATATTATTTGTGGTATAGTATAAGCATTGTCTTTTAAGCATACCCTAAAGCTGCTGGATTCCATTCAGAAGAGGGCTGTGCGTCTCGCCGGCGATCCGGAGTTGACCCGGAATCTGGATAGTCTGGAGCATCGCAGACATGTGGCCGAGATGTCTCTGTTTTACAGATACTTTCACGGCAGATGTTCCCAGGATTTGGCCCGCATAATCCCGCCCCTGGCAACTCCTGCCAGACAGTCCCGACACACCAGTTCGTCGTACAACTAGAAACACCTAGAACATCGCTTTACCAGAACTCCTTTGTCTGGCGCACTGCATCACTGTGGAACTCACTTCCAGGACATCTGTTTCCCAGTAATTACAACCTACAAATATTCAAGAACCGTGTCAATCAACATCATCGCACACACACCGCTCGTCGAGCGCCATAGGATCTCCCTTTAGTGTGTGTGCCACTGCCATAAAAAAAAACAATGGTATAAGTATTAGCAGGCAGAGACTATTAAGAACAATGGAATGGTAATTTTTTATTGGCAAGACCTTTCAGTGGCAAAATTTATATTTTCTGTGTAGTATTGTATTTTTTACGATGGCTCAAAATGAAAATTAGGTATAAATATTTTGGAAAATATGACATGTTAGTCTGCTTTATACAGACTACAGAGCAATGAAAACTTCCGTGAAGCTTCTCAGCTATATTCCAATAAGTTTGTTTGAATATTTATTTACCTTTTGACTTATTTGGGTTTATTTTTTTAAGTATTTTAATTTATAGATATTCCGAAAGAAGGCATCCTGATCTTTTAATGTTTTCCGGAATAAGGAAAAAAATTGGTAGAACAAGGAACGTTGCCTCCGCCCTTACCGTGATTTTCCTTATTATACGTTTTTGGAAGGGGCCGTATAAACGTTCCATGTTCTCTTTATTCCGGAAAACATTAAATGACCAGTTTGTCTTCTTTCAGAATATCCATAACTTAACATGATACTTAAATATAAAATAAATTCAAATAAGTCAAAAGGTAAATAAATATTCAAACAAACATATTGAATAGTAGTTGAGAAGCTTCACGGGAGTTTTCATTGCTCTGTATAAAGCAGACTAACATGTCATATTTTTCAAAATATTCATAATTTTCGTTTTCAACCATCGTAAAAAATACAAATTTGGCGTAAAACCTGAAACACTTTCTTCATTAAAATAGTTTCAATATGGCGGCATTACTGCTTTTGAAAAATCATCCTACGAGTACTATCGAATTCGGATTACCGTTAATTTTTTTTCCAGTGTTATTATTGCATTATGTTCCTGTGTTGAGAATTTGTTTAAGTTTATTATAATTAGTATATTCATAATTTTCGTTTTCAACCATCGTAAAAAATACAATATTACACAGAAAATATAAATTTTGCCACTGACAGGTCTTGCCAATAAAAAAATTATCATTCCATTGCTCTGATAATCTCTGCCTACTAATACCTATAACGTTGTTTAAAAGATAATGCTTATACTATACCCATCAAGAGTGTCGTATAGAGATACATTTTGTGAAATTATGAATTTTACGCTTATTATTTAAAATACATATCATGTATTATATATTTTTGAAAAGCTTATAAAATTTCAAATCAAACGAACGAAAAATATACAGGGTGTTCCATTTAAAAAAACATAAGTTTGATTTATAGATAAAAATTGACAGCTCACAGCAAAAATCTGACTACGCCACTGGTTTCTACGTAAAAAAGTATATAAGAGCAAGTTTTTAGCTTTGCGATATGTTAAAGGATACCGGAGATACGAGGGGGGTCCCAAAATGCATTATTTTCAATGTCGCCCTGTAACTCGGAAACGAAGCGGGCTATGAAAATTTTGTTTATACTATCGTTCTTTTCACAAAAAAGTAGCACAGTATTGCGAAAACCGCAACTCTCTATCTTTACTCGTAAGTGAGATACCCCGTAATATCATCGAAAATGGGACACCCTGTACAATGAGATCAGTCGGATAAGGAAATGCCCCAGCCCATTTCGAAAATCTGTTCAAGTAAACAAGAAGAAGCAAAGTTCTGACATTCTTGCCTTTAAGTGATTTCCGAAACTTCAAAAAGTTTCAGTCTTAACTACTTTTCATAATTTAATTTTTAACAATTTCTCTTAAACTACGATCAGCCCTTTCAATGGTTCTTTTATGCGGTACACTTCGATCTGGAAGTGTATAAACTAGATGCATGTCAGCATGTATAAAAGCAGCTAGTGTTTTATTGTAGTATTCTGATTTATCATTTTAATAACGTGTTATCCAAAAACAGTATTTTTTTCGAAAACGGCTATTATCGACACAAATGTAAGGGAAAATGATCAAGTATTTTAAAAATCAGTTTTCAGGTCTGTAAAATGACGCCTGTCAAAATTTTGCCCAACGAGTGTGGTGACAAGTCCGTTTCTTACTTTCTTTATGATGCAAAACATCTACTATAGTATGGTTTAATGAGTCCTTATGACCTACATAAAATATTAAAATTTCATTAAATTATACAAGTCGATTCAAAAGTTACGAGGCGAAATGGTAAAACGCTGGGTACTGTATCTCCGTTAAGGGGCACTTCAGGATTTGTTTTCTATGACAAATTAGGGTTGTTTTGACCTCCCCTATATGAGCTCGAGAGTATATGCTATAGGCTAACCCGACATCCTATATATACATATTGCCTATGTCGTTGGTTATGAATACTTTTATAGGACTCTTCGCCTGGGATAATTAATTGCTTCAAATTTTGGTTCAATTATTTTTTAGATAATTCTAACCTTATGCCGGCTTGCAGTTGCTCAACAACAGTAAAAGCTTGAGTCTTAGACCAATTAGCCATTACTATCTTAACAATAGTTAGGAACTCTAGTTGTCTTAGAATGTCTTCACCATCTGGAGAGACTTCAGATTTGCTTGAAATATCTGAGGTGAAACTATCATGGGAACCTAAGTAAAGATAAATTAGTGTTTATTGTTCCGAGAAACTAAATTTTAAAAATCTTATTTTGTACGGATGATACAAAATAATATATTAAGATACTAGTTTTAAAATACCCTATTTTTTCGCACGAGCACGAAATTAGGAAACGACCCGCTTGCGGGGAGTTTCCTAACGTGCGAGTGCGCTAATACCTATATGTCTTTTGAAACGTGTATTTTATACTATTTTTCTATTTTGCAGGTTTTTTAATGAAAACATTAATATATTCTACTTCCAATTAGCACTTGAGCGGCCATCTTGTCATTTTTGACGTCTTTATTACTAGACTTTTGGATGTCTAGGTACTCCAAAACGTTCAGCCTTTTGCTTTTTGTTTCCGTGTGAAAAAGTTTGACATTATTCGTATCTATAAAACGGTAATTTTCTATACAATGTTTTGCTAAGCCAGAGTTTTTAATATTATGTAAAATCGATTTTTTGTGTTCTTTAATCCTAATATTTAAGTTTCGACCGGTTTGTCCTACATATACAGCTTCACAGCTCACACAATTTATTTTGTAAACACCAGATTTAGATTGTTTGTCAAGTTTGTCTTTATTGTTTATTAGTCTTCTCCCTACATTATTCTTATTAACCTAAATTGTTTTACAGCCAAATTTATTTAATTTTTTTGAAACTTTATCTGTAATTTTCGGAATATAATTGATAAACGGCTCCTTTTCTAATTCTAATGTAGGGTTATAAAATTGTTTAGTTAAAATGTTCTTCTGTTTTTTCTTTATTAATTTGTCAATCAAACCGATCTTATAACCGTTATTAATTGCAATCTGTTTGATAATGGATACTTCTTTTTGGAAACTCGCCGAGTCTATGGGAAAGCTGAAAAGTCTATGGATGAGACTAT
>MU192560.1:0-20618 GCA_016904865.1 Pissodes strobi | reverse complement strand
GATGGAATCAGCAATTTGTTGTTCATCTTCGAATGGGATATCCAAGTATGTTCCGAGTTTACGGCTTTTCGCGCCCCTCCGCCCTTTGACGAGATCAGCAAGTGTCGATACTGGAATTCTGTAAATAGAGCATGCTCTTCTCATGGACAATGTGCGACTTTTAACTTGTTCGATGGGCCTCGAGCAGCTGCTCCTGGGTGTAATGTGTAGCCCTTTGGGATTTTCTTTTATATACACGTGGCATGTTTGCTGCATACTACCCAAAAAGTTGAACAAAAAGACATTAACTACATCAGATTTGATTATGTCCACACCATAAAATTTAAAGTTTAACTGAAAGGCTTACGACTATAAATTTTGAAAAAAATGCTTACCAACTCGCCTCGTAAGTTCAAACGGTAGAATGACGTTTGAATACTGACAGCTATCATGTCGGTTGATGCTGCCATGTCACATGAGAATGACGTAAAAAGTAATATCTAACGAACATGTTTTCACAGTGTTGCCGCATCTGTTTGTTAATTTGACGATTTTATAGCCAGGGATCGCACTTATCCCAAAAACTCACTTACCCCAACTGACCTTACATGCTATGATTTTAGACTCATCATTTTGGAAGCTTGAAATTGGTCTTTATAACATTGGCTAAGGAAGTAATTTTTTTCAGTAGCAACGCTTTAACATTGTTTTTATATTAATAAAGACAATTAATACTGATACAATTTCCTTTGCCTCCTACTGGCACCTCTGGGTATTAGGAAAGCATGCCGTAATTAAAGTTGTTCTGGGATGATATAATATGTATTATAAGCAGATGCTAGTAGTATGGTTCCAAACTTGTGACAAGTAGCTGAAAATATTGCAATATTAATAATTCGTGATGTTTACAAGTTCAAAAAATATTTGGGATTAACACATGGAAACAAACCTAAATAGTGGTCATTGAATTAATATGAAATAGTTTGAAATATAAGTATATAAACTTTCTTCAAATTGTAAGATAATACCTATAATTAAAAGTACACTTTTTTAACAAAAGGGTATGGGGATCCAGTGGAATACCATGATTCTTCTCTACGAAGTGGAGCTGTGGATGTGGATCAGAGGATCATTCCCGGTATGGGCGATTTAGGTATGAACTAGTAGGTAATAGGGGGCTTAAGTCTCATATTGCTTTTATTAAAATTTGCAGGTAGTTTTAAGGAAATTCTGAATCTAGAAATAGTATGTTTTGAAATTAATAGAATATATTAAAGTTGATACATTTAATGATTAATTCAGGAGTTTGACTTAATTCGTTTGCACAGTTTTACCACCATTATTTGTCTGCTTGGAATATTTTTAGGATACTGATATTTAGTATTGACCTCATAATTAATAATATCTTAGTTATTCCATACTAACACGAACTAAACCAAAAATACAACACTATAATAATACATTTTATAGATGTAGTGCATAGTAAACTGCGTCAAATCGTTTGCGCACTATAAATACTTTTCTTAAATATGGACATGCATGATTTCTTGCATTATGTAAAAATATTCTTTAGTACGTAGAACAGATACTACCATTGTCTGTCGTCACGTTCTTCGAGGTTTTGGCTACATATTCTTCTAATTTATTTTCCAATAAGTTATTTATTGAATTTTTCCTGCAGGTAATAAACTATTGTTACGGCTATCCTAACAACCATCCGAACGTTTTTGTGCTACCCTATAGAACTAGCCGCCGCGCCGTGCCGCTCGCTTCCCTGTCCGTAGGAGTCTTCGCCCGGTCGGCTGCGAACAGGATCGCTGGAATTATCTCGATGGCCTCGTCGAGATCGTATAGAGTGGCCTCGGAATACTTCCCGAATATTCGTGATAGATTTAAGATTATATATAAGCAGACCTAAGGCGAATGTTAGTCAGTCGGAGAGTTCAGTTCAGTTAATCATTGAGTGTTGAATAAATATTAGTTGTAAAGTTATAAGAGTAGTTTAGAGTGTTAAAGTGTATACAGTGGTAGTGAATAAAGAGAGTATTAGTTGAAAATAGCAGAGTTGTAATTCTGTTAAGAACCCACGGGAAAAACGTAACATTTGGTGTCAGAAGTCTGATTGTGAAGGGACTGTTCCTGCGAAGTATTTTTCGAGGAAAGAAGAAATACAAGTACGTCAACGAGACCGTTTGATTGGTGGATTCTGCTAAAATATGATAGCATTCTATGGTCAATACAAGGCAACAAACGGCAGAAATGGAACAAATAAATAAAATGTTGGCCGATTTCATGGAAAATCTAAATGCTGAGAGACAATTAGAACAGGACCGGCTGCAGAAAATTTTTCAAGATCAAGAAGATAAAAAGCAAGCGGATCGGGAAGAGGATGAACGTAGAAGGCAAGGGGATCGGGAACAAGATGAACGTAAAAGGCAAGCAGAACAGGACCGGCTTCAGAAAATTTTACAAGACCAGGAAGATAAAAGGCAAGCAGAACAGGACGGTCTTCAGAAAATTTTTCAAGATCAGGAAGATAAAAGGCAAGCAGAACAGGACCGGCTTCAGAAAATCTTACAAGACCAAGAAGGAGCAAGGAAAATTACAGAAAATATTGGACGGGCAAAATGAGAAATTTGAAAAAGAAGTAAACAATATACAAAAAGAAGTAGGAGACGTACAGAAAGAAATGAAAAATCTACAAGCAGAAGTTACCAGACTAAAACATCAAGTACCCACCGAGAGGGCATTCGCCTCAGGACAAAACATCAAACCTCCAACGTATGACAGTCAAACATCGTGGACAATGTACAGAAGGCAATTTGAAGCCGCTGCTGTTGCCAACGGTTGGAATAATGAAGAAATGGCTACATCACTAGTGGTTGCACTTCGTGGATCTGCCCTGGAACTATTACAGAGTATTCCCATCAGCCAGCAGGGGAAATATGACATACTTGCAGCAGCCCTAGAGAGACGATTTGGAGACCAACATAGAAGACAACTGTATCAGGCACAAGTTAAGTAACGACATCAGAAGCCTGGTGAAAACCTGCAAGAGTTTGAGGCAGACGTCAGACATCTCGTTCAGTTGGCCTATGCGGGAGCAACGGAAGAATTTCAAGAGGAACTTGTTGCTGAATATTTCGTGGACGGTGTCATAGATCCAGAAATTCAGAAGATGTTACGTCTAGCCAAATTTGATAGCAGCCGTGAAATTTTGGGTAGAGCTCTGGAAATCGAGGCGGCCTGTAACATCTCTAAGCCAGCAATCAGGGACGTATCCATCAAGGAAGAAAATTTGGCGAACAGTTGTGAACTAACTGAAATGGGCGGGATTTTGAAGAAATTAACCGAAGTTCTTCAGGCCACGGGGAGATTTCGGGAGTCACTAGAAGTTAGGCCATACAACCGTAATCAGTGCTATAGATGTGGCAAGACTGGACACTTCAAAAGGGACTGTCGAGTACAACGATTCCAGGAGCCAATAGAAGATAGGCCACATAACCGAAATACATCAAATCAGTGTTATAGATGTGGAAAGACTGGACATTTCAGAAGGGACTGTCGAGTACGGATATTCCGGGAGCCAACAGAAGTTAGACCATGTAATGTAAAGACTGTAAATCAGTGCTATAGATGCGGCAGGACTGGACATTTCAAAAGAGACTGTCAAGTAAAAAGATTCCGGGAGCCACTAGAAGATAGACCACGTAACCGAAATGTTCCAAATCAGTGCTATATATGTGGCAACATTGGGCATTTAAAGAGAGACTACAGTACAACTACGACCTACAGCTCCATCCAGATACAGCAGCAGTTCAAAGCCAAGTCAGGAAGAATTGAAACAATATAAATTTAAGGCACAGGGAAGGAAGATGGCATAGTAATACAGATGCTTTATCCAGAAGGTCATGTGAGGATAATTATAAACATCGCCAAAGAATTGACCAACGAGAAGGAATCACTCCCATTAGGCGAATCAAGTTTAAGGTTGGTCAGCAGTGGACCACAGAGCAACTGAAGAAGGATCAGCTTGAGGATAATGAAATAGCATTGCTACTAAAAGCTAAGGAAGAACGTCAACCAAGACCAAGCTGGAGAGATATTTCAACTAAGGGATCTACTTTTAAATCTATGTGGGCTCAGTGGGACTCCCTGGTAGTTGAAAATGGACTCCTTAAACGAGCCTGGGAAAGCGCCGATGGCAAAGTAGTGAAGACGTAGTTAGTGGTACCAAGGAAGAGGGTATCGGAAGTTCTGGACGAAGTACATAATAGAGAGTTTGGTGCTCATCTCGGAGTTAACGGAATGATTGACAAGATCCGCGACAGATTTTACTGGGTCAACTACTGCCAGGATGTGAAATCATGGTGCCGACAGTGTTCAACCTGTGCCTCAAGTCAAGGACCCGAGACAAGATCCAGTGAGAAGATGAAACAGAATGATGTGGGACTACCGTTTGAACGTCTCGCCAGTGACCGAATGAAGGCTCGATATAATCTCCAAGCTAACTCTAGGGGATTTCGTATGAACGATAAAGTCTGGTTATATAATCCGCAAAGGAAGACAGGAAGATCTCCCAAGCTAACACCAGCATGGGAAGGACCCTATACGGTCATCAAAAGAATTAATGACGTTGTGTATAGAATTCAGCGTAGCCCCAGAAGCAAACTGAAAGTTGTCCACCTCGACAGGTTGAAAGCATATCACGGACATGAAGTAGCTGATCGGGACGATCAGAATTAAGAGGGAGGTAATGTTACGGCTAGCCTAACAACCATCCAAACGTTTTTGTGCTACCCTATAGAACTAGCCGCCGTGCCGCTCGCTTCCCTGTCTGTATTAGTCATCGCCCGGCCGGCTGCGAACAGGATCGCTGGAATTATCTCGATGACCTCGTCGAGATCGTATAGAGTGGCCTCGGAATACTTCCCGAATATTCGTGATAGATTTAAGATTATATATAAGCAGACCTAAGGCGAATGTTAGTCAGTCCGAGAGTTCAGTTCAGTTAATCATTGATTGTTGAATAAATATTAGTTGTAAAGTTATAAGAGTAGTTTAGAGTGTTAAAGTGTATACAGTGGTAGCGAATAAAGAGAGTATTAGTTGAAAATAGCAGAGTTGTAATTCTGTTAAGAACCCACGGGAAAAACGTAACACTATTTTTCCTGAACATGAGTTCTTTTTAAAATCTTGCAAATGTAAACCTGCTCTTTCATGTTTATTTTGTTTTGAATAGCAGGCTTGTTCAGATGATTTAACCAACGATTTTTAATGATATTCTCATAATATAAAAGGAAGTGAACCATTTGTGTGTTGGTTGAACATGACTGATCGTTAATTAGTGCAGCAGTTTTCCTTAGTTAACGACAATATCAATAAACGTAATCGATTAACAACTATAAAAAACGCAAACATTCCGTTTTTAAACATCACGCAAAAAGTAATCTAAAGTGCGGATGGTATATCCGATTCAGTATAATTTAAAATACCGCTATATATACCCCGTCTCATTTTCACATACCGCTTATAGCCATGGCGGAGGGAAGATGACGCGGAAACTGATAGAGACTAAAGAACGGAAAATGCCTTTACTGTAAAAAAAATGTTGGCGATACAATGTTTTGCTGCTATAAATGAGAAAGAGTGTGTGTGCGCGAATGAAAATCCTAAAAACGATTACAGCTCAAGTAGGGTTAGTTGTTTGGTGTGGATAGTACACAGGACTGGGTGCTTATTTCGTCGCTAATAATAGAAACCGAATCAAAAAAGACTAAAATAAACTTACTAAAGAAACTTAACCAAGAAATGGAACAAAAGAATAAGTTGCTTAACGAAGAAATTGAAGCTTTGCAAACGCATAACATTCAAGAGAAAACATTCGCTAGTATTGTTCAAAGACCTAAAAATAATAATAAAGCCCCCTAAAGAACATGCCCGGCATCATAATCAGGCCTAAAAATAATGAAAATGTGGAGGATATTGCAGAGAAAATCGGTAGGTTAATTAATCCAGCCGAAATAGGAGTTGGGATACAAAATCTAATTGAAAGAAATGATAAAGTTGTTATCAAGTGCCCCACAAAATCCGAAACTGATGCTTTGAGAAAGTTTGTCGAAAATAAACTGTCGAAGGATTATGAAATAGGCAATAGACACCACAAAACTAACGAAGCCACTTACCGGGATCTAGAAAGAAGCTCACTAAGGAAGAAATTGAGATATCTATCAGAAAACAAAATTCCTTCATTAACGAACAAGAACTGTCAGTGACATATATCAGAGACCATGTTCAAAATCGTACTAGAACTATTTATGTTGAGTGTTCAGAAAACTATTTCAAAGGCTCATATACAGTAGGAAGGTATTGATTGGATGGGATCGGTATCCAGTTTATGAGGAGATAAATATTCCAAGGTGCTACAATTGTCAGGAATTTCTTCACAAGAGTTACCAGTGTGAGTCCAAAAAAATATGCCCAAGATGTACATATGAACATGATCTCAGAGATTGCCAAAAAATGCCATAAACCATGAAGCTAGTAGTTTTGAATGCCGCACTTACCACATCTCCGTCAAGAAGACAAGGATCGATTATGGATAGAGCAGCCACCCAACAAGAAGTGGATGTCCTTGAACAAATTATGGACTTTGAAGATAAGTGTATGGTAATTGATGGTGAAATGTTAATAGAAACTGTAAGCTATCCAGCCAAAATATTAAATTTATTGTATGTAAATATTAGAAGTGTAAGGAAAAATTATGATGATCTTCTCTGTTCCTGAGTACTTATAGGATAGATTTCCGTGATATTATTATATAGAGCGAAAGCTGGCAAATTAATAATATTCCAAACTACAGTATTTATTACAATAATGCGTCCATTCACCAGAATGACGGAATTCTAGTATTTTATAAATCAGATTTTAATGTACATATTTCATGTCATGAGCTGCAAAAAGAGTTGTGTTACAGTAACAAAGCTATATTTTGAGATCAGTAACCTAACATATTCAGTTATAGCCATGTATAGACCACGCTCAACTAATGTTCAGTGGTTTCTCCAGGATTTGGAGTCGTACTTAGAATCATCTGAGGATAACACACATGTACAAGTTCTAACTGCTGATGTAAATATTGATTTACTGAGCAATGATATTATTACCACGGATTGCCTCTCTATTTTAGAGATGGTTTTTCACTCCTAATTAATAAACAACTCCCACGTCATCTACATGTTTGGACCATATATTTACTAAGACAAAAATAAAGAATAAGTTTCAGTATGATTCTTATGTAATACGTCATGACATGATCGATCACTGTCCTATTATGCTAAACATTAGTACTGATCTTAACAACATTGCACAAAAAAAGTCTGGTGACTCCAAAGTGTTTACTAGGATTAATTTTGAAAAGCTCCAGATCCTTTTTGAACAACAATCATGGAAAAACGTTCTTAGCGTGGCTTATTCTGAGCACTCAACTAGTCTGTTTGTAAAGGAAGTTCACAAAATAACTCAAAAATGACTAATACACTAATACAGGATCAAAAAAGGTAAAAGGGATTAAACCCTGGATCTCGACAGGTATAGTTGCATCAATCAAAAATAGGGATAGAATTAAAAAACATCTTTTACTAAATTTCTCTTATCAAAAAGAATTAGAATACAAAAAATACCGTAATAAATTAAAAAAATATATATAAACACAAAAAACAACTGCTATAGATGAAAATAAGAAAGACCTAAAAAGATTTACAAAATTCTAACCGAAGCTACCAACGAAAGTAGTCAAAAAATTGAAAAAACAATTAATATATTTGATGAAAATGGACAAGCATTTGACAATGATAGGCATATGTCCAATTTCTGTAATAGTTTCTTTACTAATGTGGCATTACAACAGAAATTGTAAAAAAGATCCATACTCACATGCTTTCTCCACTTGAACACATTATTAACCTGGTTTTTCTGACGGGTGTTGTTCCCGAACAGTTCAAAAATTCTGAGGTGGTGCCTATCCACAAATCAGGAAATAAAAAAAATATCAATAACTACAAACCAATCAGTCTGATTAACACTTTCTCCAAGATATTACAGAAATGTGTGAAGGACCGGCTTATTTCTTTTTTGAAGGTGAACAACATTTTGTCGGATAGGCAGTTTGGATTTGTTGCTGGACTGAGCACTAGTGTTGCAATATATGAATTAATAAAAATGATAAACCATCTTGATAGTGGTCGTAAGTGTACAGCAGTTTTCTCGGATCTTGCGAAGGCATTCGATACTGTGTCGAACGATCTCCTCCTTGAAATGTTAAGCAGGCATGGGATTAGGGGCACTGTATTGGATGTCTTTAAGAGTTACCTTACCGGCATGCGCCAGTATATTCGGAGAGGTGATGCTGTGAGTAGGGAGGAACAGATTCAGATTGGAGTGCCCCAGGGTAATAATATCATACGCCGATGATACGGCGGTTCCGTTTCAAGGTTCATCTTGGGAAGATGTTCGGGAAGTGGTCCCAACGGAGCTTAGGATAATTAAATATCTTGTGAACTCGCTAAAACTTTCTTTTAACATAAAAAAAATTACACAGCCTTCTCTATTAATGCGCCAAACAGACAAAATTTTAAAAACATAAAGATTGATAACTTTGAAGAATAAATTAAATCAGTAAAAAAAATGTGACGTATTTGGGCATTATTATTGATGAAAACTTGAAATGGGAGGAACATGCACTATATATAACAGAAAAAATTGGAGCTCTTTTACATAAGTTTTATCCCAAACTACGAGAATTATTATACAAGACACTGACTGAGTCCTTGTTGGCTTATCGTATATTGATATGGGTGTGGTCTGTATAATAATGCTCTAAATCAATTTAATGTTGTCCAAAATACAATTTTAAAAATATTATTTAGATACAATCTAAGCCCACCACTTTGTTGTACCAAAAAAAGATTTATAATATTCGTACAATGTATGTCTCTTAATTATGTGATTTTGTCTTGAAATCCAGGGAACTTAAGCAATATGCTGGTCATGGCCATCTAACTAGATTTGGAACAAATAATAATTTGAATATTCTAAAAAGTCACAGAAAAATAAATAAAAAATTTGTTACTTACTTAGGTCCTAAATGTTTTAATCTTTTACCAAATGATTAAGAATAAGAAAAAATTCTCTGACTGTACCAGGGGAGTATACTAAATATAATTTTCATTTGTTTGCATCCCTGTTTTAGTGGGAGGCAGTTTCAAATTTCGTTTCTTTCTGTCTTTCTTCTTTTCTTTTTACTTCAATTACTTTGGTTTACTAAGTAATGATGTGTACAAATTCTGAATTTCTCTTTTAATTTAGGTACATATATACTATGTGTGGATTAGATCTAAGCTTTACTTCGGCACATACGGATGTTTTACATCTAGGTGCAACTTATTTGTAAAATGTGAATTTAAAATTTATTGTGTACTCATTATTGTATATTAAAAATTATTATTAAACAAATAAATAAATAAATTTTCATTATATTGAATGGGTTATATAATTTCTGTTTGATTAGCGACTTTGAACATTTAATTAAATTGTTTGTTAGCCAAATCTTTGCATTTATGCCCTTGTGATGTTTTAGAAGACTCCCTTAGCAGTCTAGGAGGAAAAGATGTTGATCACAGAAACTTAATAAGTTTAACGGGATCACCCAACGTAGAAGCACCTGTAAATGGAGGTCATCAACCAATAGCTTTGCCTGCAAGAGGAAATCTTAAAACTATAACTCCACAAGAATCGTTATGGGACACATTGGATCAAGTAAGTTTATTCCTATAAAACTATGAATAATCATAAAGAAGAGTAATTTTCCACTTTTGTTGTTAATATAACCATGTTTGGGTTGATCCAAGAAAAAAAAACAGCCCAAAGACATTCTTTTGAGTATTATATTTACAGATTGCGTTTCAAAGTTGTTACAGCAAGATGAAAAACATTAATATCTAGGGGAATTTTGGTTATATATTAGTTTTAGTTGTTGCATAATTGTAACTCAGTATAAGATGTTTTTTAGTAAATTTGATAATTACTGGTTCTAAAAATCTTTGCACTCTGGACGATAATATATTGGTAAACTTTAGGATTATCGTCAACTTCCTGGGGCAGACCCAGACACGGCTGCAAAGCCGCCTCCGCTGCCATCAGGCGTTAAAGACCAGGATTATCGGTTGCAGTTCAACTTGGAAGTTCCGCCGCCTCCGCCACCACCGCCAAAATCCCCGGTTCGAAGGAAACCTCCACCTCCGCCTCCCCTCCCTGCACCTGGTGCTCCAGGTGACCCTAGACTTCGGCACATTGGCCAGAGCCCAAGAAAAGGCGATATTGTGGGCGATGTCGATATGGATTTAAGCGATGATTTAGATCCTTCTGCCGACTTCCTGGATGGTTAGTATTACTACAACCTATTGTATGATTTTCTAAGTTTTCCACAATAATGTAGTAATTATCAATGCTTTTGTCTACAAAATTTAGGCATGTAAACAATATTTAGGAATTTACTTGTTAAAACATATTGGTCAAGTTGCGGCACGTAAATCATCGAAGCGCTAATTTTTAAGTCGTTTTATCAAAGTTGCTCGCATACATTTGGACTAGACATGACACCAAACTTAAAAAAAATAAACAGGAGTGAATAGTACTGAATAATTTAAGTTTATGCCAGTTTTATCCGTCCATGTGCCTCTGTTTAATGATGACATTTTTTAGTGTAGTAATTTTGTTCTTCTAGGTGATGCACATTTGTCGCTAGAACCTCCACCGCCATTACCAGATCTATTAGACGATGTAGATGCTAACCAGTTCTTGGATGAAATCTCCAATGAGCTAAATGAGTTTAGTAACTTATCGTCCGATTTAAACGTCCCAGAAGATGCCAATGTGCCAACAGAGAGTAGCGATAATTTTAACGTGCCAGCATCTGATATGAGCAATGTGGATAATCAAACGCCGAATATATGGGGACCTCTTCAACCTCCGCCTATGGCGTTTGGGATGGGTGCTCCTCCGCCTGATATGGGTAGTCCGCCTGGGATGGGCTTTCCCCCAGGAATGCCACCGCCACCATGTGGTTTCGTGCCGGGCATGAATAGAGTAAGTTTTTTGTGTCAATAGTTTACATTTATTTTGCACTTGTATTTAGTAAAAAAATAAAATAAAATCGGGAACGGGGAATATGGAGATGGAAAACGATCTAGTCTTCTGGTCAGGAAGTGAGGACCGACATGAATATGGATGTGGCTTTGTCATAGCAAGCAGCAGCAGTCATGGATTTCAAACCAGTCAGTGAAAGAATTTGCTATATCAGACTCAAGGGTAAATGGATCAATCTCACGACATTCTCCATACATGGCCCAACAGAAAATGCTGAAGAGAATAGTAAGGAGGAATTTTATGAAATACTAGACGAACAGTATAAAGCAGCACCAGAACATGATATAAAAATAGTAATGGGAGATTTTAATGCTAGGTTACGAAAGGAGGAATATCTAAGAGAAGTAGTAGGAAGACATAGCCTACACGATACAACAAACCATAATGGACACCGGCTAACAGAGTTTGCCATCGCTAATAATATGATTCTCAAATCCACACAATTTGAAAGAAAGAACATTTATAAAGTCACATGGGTTTCAAACGACGGAACAACTAGTAACCAAATAGACCATGTTCTTATATATGTACTACACTCTAGTAGCATCATTAATGCACGAAGTATGAGAGGAGCAGACAGCGATACTGATCATTTCCTGGTTGAGGCCAAGTTGAGAATAAGAATAGCAACACAGGAAACGGAGCAAAATGAACGAAAGACAGGATGGGATTTAGAAGCTTTTCAAGCACCGAATTAGGAAGTTGACTATCAAATAGCCATAAGTATCAAATTTACTGTCTAAGGCACGAGGAAGACAACATAGAGCTGGAGAAGACATGGCAGCAAATAACAACAATCATGGAAGAGACAGCGACACAAACCATTGGAAGAAGGAAGAAGCGCCCAAAAAGGAAGTGGTTTGACAGGGAATGCGAGGAAGTGCTGGAGATAAAAACTAAAAAACGACTGATAATGCTAGCAAACCCTACAGATGAGAACAAGGATGAATTTCACAGGACAAGAATAGAGAAAAGACGATTGCTTAGAACTAAAAAGAGGAACCTCCTGGAACATGAAATACGGGAAATAGACAGAATAGAATATAAAAAGATATAAATCAAGTAGGTGAAATTGTTGGAGAAACAAACGCCATGAGAAATGAAACAGGTGAGCTAATAATGACGCAAACGGAACTTGTCGGAAAATGCAAGGAGTACTTTGAGGAGCTACTAAATATTGAGAGTGAGGCAGAGGAAGAAAACATTACCTACCATTCAGCGATAACGTCTTTCAGAGACTACAAAGCACCAGGCAACGAATATATAAATGGAGAACTGCTAAAAAAGGAGGAAACGTTCTGCACAAAAAAAAAATGAAATGACTCTAAAAATATGGGAACAACAGAGAATACCTAAAGAGTGGAACGAAAGCATCATTATACCTATAATTTCGAAATTATATAGGTATATTGCTTATCAACACATCATACAAAGTCCTAGCAATTATAATACTGAGGAGGCTGACCCCTTATGCGGAAGATATTATCGGCGACTATCAGTGCGGATTTCGTGCTGGAAGGTCAACGATAGATCAAATATTTTCGATCAGACAAATATTAGAATGGGAGTTCAACCGGGATGTTTACCAAATCTTCGTGGATTTCCAGCAAACATATGATTTCATAAAAAGATGCAGGTTATGGCTGGCAATGTTGGAGATGGGCATACCAAGGAAATTAGTGGAGCTAACACAAATGTGTGTAACAAACTCATATGCACAGGTAAGGGTAGGAAATAGAACATCAACGCCATTCAGTGTAACATCAGGACTCAAACAAGGAGACCCCCTATTACCGTTGTTATTTAATTGTGCCTTGGGATATGCAGTTAGCAAAATAGCGTCGAAGCTAACAGAAGGTTTTGCTCATCAAGGCTCAAAACTGCTGTTGGCCTTTGCTGATGACATAGATGCAGTGGCTCATTTAACAAGAGACATACGAGAGGTTATTTCACAGCTGGAAGAAGAAACAGGTAATCTGGGCCTCTGAGTAAACGAAGAAAAAACAAAATACATGGTAGTTACAAAGAATCCAAGGCCTCGAATTGGGCAGAATATAATCCTTAATGAGTTCAACTTCGAAATAGGGCGTTATACTCTCTCACAACAATATTGAAATCTAAGCTGTTAAAGAGACCATCCAAACTAACTTTGTACAGGTCAATAATTCGCCCGGTAGTTACCTATGGTAGCGAAACCTGGACCCTCAATCAACGGGATATAAATAAGCTTGTTGTGTTTGAAAGAAAAGTCCTCAGAATGATATTTGGACCCAATAGAGATGAAACAACAGGAGTGTGGAAAAGACGCCACAATGCTGAATTGGCGACAATACATGGCAGTGAAAACATAGTCAGGCACACAAAAGCTAACCGAATAAGATGGGCAGGTCATGTAGTAAGATCAGAAGACAACAAGTTGTTAAAAATAGTATTCCTTGAGATACCAGATGGCAGAAGATCAATAGGTAGTCCCAGAAAAAGATGGAAGGATGCTGTCGCAGCAGATCTATCTAGGATGGGAGTTCAGCGGTGGCAAGTGGAAGCACAAGATCGTAGAAGATGGAGAGCAATAGTGGATGCGGCTAAGATTCACTCAGAGTTGTAAAGCCAGGAAAGAAGAAGACTTTTCTATAAAATATATGGTTTATTTACATCAATAACATCGTGAATAAAAAATTAACCTTATTGAAAATGAAACATGATCAGATATTTTGAGCCAGATACTTTGCTGCAATCTGTAAATAACTTATAGTATTTCAATACACTAGTAAACAGAAAGGGAAAACAACTGAATTTCAAGTCTTGCGTATCTGGTTACAGTTTCGTTCTCCTTCTTTCGCTCCTTTGAGTCGCTCAGTAGCGACCAAGATGAATTAACCCTCTGTTGTAGCTATATCAAGAGATATTGTTAAGAATTCTATCGAGGGCATCAAAAAATCATCTTTCATTTTGTCTTCCTTTCAACCAAAGTTAATGAAATATACTGATTTCAATGAGTCAACAAGGTGTTTTTAGAGCGCTATATATACATTTGGTCGACGCAAGTAATGGATTATCACATTTGTGATAAGATTCAATAACTTTATTATTTAAAAGAAACTCTTATTCCTTGGCCCAATTTAATATCGAATATAAAGTCGAATTCTGTTATGAATATGTTTTATCAGAAGTCGTTTCTTTATTTTAAAAAGAGAAATTGGTACATTTAAATGCAGGCTATACTATTTGTAATTAATATAGCGGTTATTGAATGCAAAAGAGTGTTACGTTCTGGATCAAGTGATCAAATACAGGTCTACAGAAATTTGGATTTCAATTGTAATCTTGGAAATATTCTTAATATAGTAACATAAAACACTTTAAAATTATTGAAGTGATAAATTCCTTATTTATAATGAACTTGCCGTTTTTGATAATAATATAATTATTGAAATGGGTGTAGCAGGGGAAGTTAAATTTTGTTACTTCAGAACAAGCGAATATCATTAGTCGAGAAGGATAGTTTTGAACATTATGTTTCTTTATACCCTACAAGTAAATGTGTATTTCTTTAAAACCATCATATAACCGAATGAATTAATTAATCATTCTGTAAAAAACGGTGTGCGTTTGAGTCTAGACGACTGAAACTTGGCGAGATTGATATTATGCATGCATATGGCATTGCGACGGCGCAAGTGTAAACAAATAGAATAGTAAAATTGTTTCTTTTTTCGTTTATTACAAGAAAAAATTGCTTTTTATTGTGCATATAACGTTTTCCCATTTTGTAGTGTGTGTGCAATTGTGGGTTTCAAATTCCCTTCTAGTTTTTCATGTTTTTCTGTTCCTAACCTAAAAATGGCCACATGTTGTGAATGCAAAAAGCCAATTTCTGATGATTCAGATGGGAGTACTGCAACTTCAACTGTAAAATGCGATATATGTAAGGGTGAATATTGTTCCAGCTGTTTTACTTTGAGTGCATCGGAGATAAAATGTCTACCATTGAAGAGGCGCACTCTATTAATTTGTTGTGGTAATTGTAGGGAAGCTGTGTTTGGTTGCCTATTAAATGTAGAGAAAATACGTCATTTAGAAGCCGAAAATCTCCTGCTAAAGTCCACAATAAGTGACAAGGAAGTTATTATCTCAGATAAAGAGAAAATCATTCATTCGCTTGACACTGTGAAGGGGAGTGCTCTTAACCCACAACCCTCTAGTTTAATAGTATCTGATGTTTCTGCAACTAATGAAATACAAAAACCAAAATCTGTTATTAGTACAGCAAGGGTCTCAGAGGCTATAACTCAGGCTCAGGTCACTTTATCGAAGTACCAGATTGATCATAGTGCAGCATTATCTGGGGCATCTTCCAATGCTACTGCATTGGATCACACCCCTAAAACCCTTCGTAATGCTGTTTGAGGGATCAACTGCTCCATTGGAGTGCTCTCCGCAGCTGAAGAATGTAGATGGTTCCACTTGAGTAACCTGAAGAGTAACACTGCAGATGATCTAATCTTGAATCGCTTAAAGAGCAATTGCATTGATGCTATATCTGTTGAAAAACTGCAGAAGAGAAATAACTCTGCAGCCTCGTTCAATATTGCTGTTCGAGTTCAAGACTGTTAGCCGATTTGCAATCCTAATCTTTGGCCAACTAATGTATTGATAAGGCCGTTTACCTTTCACAGAAATAACTTTAATCGTCATTAAATAATAAGAGCAACCTAAGAAACTCGCAGAGAAGGCAAGGTGGAAATTTAATGTCTCAGGGTCAACACAGGTTCAACAACTAGCACTGTACTATCAGAATGTCCGAGGGATGAGAACAAAGATGACTAAACTGGCAAGTTCTTTGGCTCTGAGTGAATATCATGAAATAATATTTACTGAAACTTGGCTAAATCAGGATATTGGAGATGAAGAATTGGGCTTCCATGGCTACACCTTATATAGGTGTGATCGCTCCAATAATTCAAGCTGTTACCTTCTAGGAAGCTATCTACTAGGGTAGCCGAGGTGGAACATGTATTTGTTTTAATCTCTGGTAATGGTGTAAAAATGCTATTAGGTTCAGTCTACTTGCAACCAAAATCACAATATGCAGCCTTTTGTAACTCCCTGGAGAAAATTATGTTAGAGAATAAGTTTGACAAAATTGTTATAGGAGGTGATTTCAACTTGGGAGAATGGTGTTTGTGTGGATCACTTAGTGTCCCCTCAGGCATCAGCCATCATTGACTATTTTGCTTTTTCAAATTTGTTTCAGATTAATGGCATTTGTAATTCCAAGGGTTCACTATTAGATCTTATTTTCTCTGACCCTAACTATAATGTTAATACCTGTGATAGTCCTCTCTTTCCTTGTGATGAATATCATCCGTCGCTGGTCTTTAATATACACTGAATTGCCTACTATGTATAGTGAATATGAATATTATCATTTTAAACTTGCAAATTATGTTGACTTAAACTATCATCTTGCTGGCATCAATAATTGGAGCTTAATGTTAAATGTGGATAATGTCAATGAGGCACTAAATAATTTTTATAATGTTAATTTTTACTGCCATTGATCTTTACGTCCCTAGGTTTGTAGCAAAGCAAAAAAAAATTCCGGATTGGTACAATGATGAATTGAAATCTTTGATTATTACAAAAAATATATGTCATAAAAGCTTTAAACAATCACAATCTCAGTCGGACTATGAAAAATTTAGTATTGCTCGAGCATAATGCAAAGAAATGTATGACATTTGTTATAAAAATCACATTGACCAAGTTCAGAGTGATATTAGCAATGACAGCAAAGAGCTTTGGAGATTTGTCCATAGGAAAAATAAAACCTCAGAATTACCTGCTCTATGACATATAATAATTCAAGCACTGAATGCCCTCAAGAAATTGCAAATTTTTTCTCTGACCATTTTGGCTCTGTGTACAAAAAATAGACTGTTTTGTTCCTCCTCCAATTGTAAGGGCTGGCGCGATGGAGTTGAACTCCTGTGACATTTCTTTGATTGATGTTTTTAATTGCATTAGTGATCTTAAGACCAGTCTAGGACCAGGCCCTGATGGCTTAGATGTATTATTTTTTAAGAATTGTCAATGTGTTTTAACTGATGTTTTATTGAACATTTTTAATCTGTCTTTATGTACCGGTACCTATCCTGACTATTGGAAATTAACATATGTAACACCAATCTTTAAAAGTGATGATAAAGCTGATATAAGAAATTATCGTCCAATATCCAAAATGAGTATTCTAGCGAAGATATTTGAATGTATAATAGCTAAGAAAATATCTTGCCTTTTTAATAATGCGTTTTCAGGCAGTCAGCATGGTTTTATTCAAAGACGATCTACTGTTTCTATCCTGTTGATTTTCAGTGACTTTCTGTCGGATGCTTTGGAGGACGACAACAGATGGATGTTGTTTACACTGATTTTGCCAAGGTGTTCGATAGCGTTCAAATAGATGTTTTAATTTATAAGTTGCAGGTTCTTAAAGTGAATGGCCTATTGTTGGCATGGTTTAGGGATTATTTATCGGATAGTAGGCAAATTGTAAAAATTAAAAACTTTCTCTCTCAAGAAATATGTGTTGATTCTGGTGTCCCTCAGGGTGCTCATCTGGCAATCTTATTATTTAATGTTTTTATCGACGATATTGTGGAAAAACTTAAATATTATCATTGTCTGCTTTACGCCGATGATTTAAAAATCTTTAAGATTATAAATCATCATGATGACTGCTTGGAATTGCAATCTGACTTGAATACCTTGACTGAATGGTGTTTGTCTAATGGAATTGAGCTGAATATTGACAAATGTAAGATTTTGACTGTATCAAGGAAGAAAAATAATGTAATTTTTGACTATACTATAAAGAGCACTTCTTTGGATAGAGTTAACGAAATTAAGGATTTGGGTGTATATATAGATAATGAGCTTCGTTTCAGCTTTCACCTAAATTATCTCAGAATCAAAGCTCTAAAATTGTTAGGATTCATTCTTTGTACCTCAAGGATTTTGACAACATTATATGTTTTAAAACTCTATATTGTTCATTTATAAGATCAGTTATGGAATATGCTCTATATGGTCACCACACTATAACATTTATATAGAGTCACTAGAAAAAGTTCAGCGTATTTTTTCAAATTTGTGGCATTTAAATTGAGAATACCACATAGAAATTGAAAATCTCTTAAGCATAAGATCATTAAGAGTTCGTCGCTCACAAACAGATTTTTATATTTTGTACAAAATCGTTAACAGTCTTATAATTTGCCCAGAGCTTTTAAATCTCATATCTTTTCATGTCCCCCAAAGAATTGTTCGTGACTTATCGAACTACTTATGACATGCAGAGTCCTTTAACGAGAATGTTTAGACTTGCTAATGATAACTATAGCGAACTGGATTTTTTTTAATATGATACTGCCTAACTTTAGACAAGTTGTTAGAAGTCTCTCCTTGTAAATGTTGGTTAAATTTTAGTTAAGTGATGCTAGCGCTTTGTTCCTGTGCTTAATACCTTTTTCCTGTTCCTACTTACACTTTTAATGTAAACATTTTGTGATCATTGTATAATCAGATTTCATTGTAAAATTGGGAAACCGTTAAAATGCCATTTATTTATTATGAAATACAAGTATTTTTTTGTATTTTGTATTCACAAAGTAAAATTTTCAAACGGAAAATTAAAAAAAAAACACCAATTCGGGATTTTCAATCGTATCGATTCGATTTTTTGGTATGTAGTACTTAGTAACCTCTCTAATATATGAAAGTTTGATCAAAAGTCAATTTTCCGACATTTTCGAAACAGAAAAGCATTTAGAGAGTTTTCCTCGGTTTTTTCGATCCTTGCCACTTTTTTTGCGCTAGAACCAGCGAAAGTGACTTTTTTTCAAAAGTATACTTGCCCAAAAAACACTCGTCAATTTTAATAGGGTTGAAAGAACGTCAATAAGAATGTGTTTATATTCATATAAAAATAAATGTTTGGTAATCTCGACAGATGAGTTAAACAAATAAGATCCTATTTTGGGTTAAAAAAACTCTTTTAATACTTAACCAAACTTTCGAATTTTTTTATTTTGTTTCTCAAGGCTACATTATTTACATTTTTTATGTAGATGGACATGGGAAACCGCCCACCTGGACTTTTACCACACCCCGTCATGGACGGTCCCCCGATGCCTCCAACATTCCCCTCCACACCCAACTGGATGGACGAACGGCAGCCACCCACGTGGGGAGTTCAAAATGACGAAAACGATACTATTGCCTATGACGAAAACCCCTATTTGAAAGACGACGACGATCATGCTTATGACAGTTTTAGGAATAATCGGGCCGGTATGAATAACTTCAGAGGCGGATTTGACAATAGCGGTTTTCCAGGAGGTGGCTTCAGAGGCAGGGGTAGGGGACGAGGGGGCAGTCCTTGGGTCGACAGAACAAACAGAGGAAGAGGAGGAAATAGAGGACGAGGAGGTGGTCAATTTCGACCGAGAGGTAATTTTAGAGGTGGTTTTGTTAGGGGCGGTTTCTAGCAGAAACCACCACGAAGGTGGTGAAGGTAAAGAGTCTGATCCAATAATGTAAGAAATGTTTTGTATCTGTGGTTGTCGAATATCCATAGTTGAGACACTTCACTTTGCACATTTTGTAAAATATCGGAGATTTGTTAAGGTTTGATACCCTATGACATGTATAATAATAACTACTATAGCCATATGTCTGCATATTTGTTTGTTTAATGTAGAAGAAAATAAGCTTGATGTTTGATATCAAATAGAATTAGTCATCTGAACTTCTATGCCAACTGGTCAATAATAGTATTGAAGAAGCTAAACTTTGGTTTTCAGGAAAATAATACTTTACCATGGATTAATAGCAATTAATTTAATAATTAAATAATTATTTTATGTTTTGAGTTTTCCATTGATTTTACACTAACTTGTTTGATTTTATTTTATAGACACATATTAAAGTTCGGTTTGGTTTGGTCCATCTAAATTTTCTAGTAGATACATAATTGTGAGAATTCCAACGTAGCAGAAACGTTTGCTCTTTAAAAGTACAAAATGGTTTTCTTTATTTCATGCTGATCTAAATTATTTAGTATTGTATGATACCATATTATTTGTTCATTTCAACACAAATTTGACCTTAATTAATACATTATTAATGATGAATTAAAATATGTTTAAAAACGGTTTAAAATATCCATTTTGCATGCTTAATTTGTCCTGTGCAAATTTCAATAATTGATTTTGTTGAATCAAAATATGGTTTACTATTACTATAACTAATATTTATGTATAATAAGTAATACATATAAACATAATTCATTTCGACTTTTTATGTTATAATTTTCTAAATTACACCATGGTTAGTTTAAAATATATTAAGTATTGTTGGTATTAATCATAAAG
>JAEQML010059538.1:0-28474 GCA_016904865.1 Pissodes strobi | reverse complement strand
TACAGCATTTAGGGCTCTCGAAATGCTTTCCCATGCCTCTTTTTTTTGCTCGGGGGTACCTTTTCCAAATCTTATGCAATTTGTTTCAGATATTAAATCAATCAGGGCTTTATACTGATCACTGCTAGCTTTTTTTGTTAGAAAAGTGTTTAGATACTAAACCACATTTTTATTTGAGATAATTTAAATGTAAGTATGGTATTTTATTGTACCTACCTGCTTATAGTTCGTTAAATTAATTTAGCTTACACTTACCTTTAGATTTATATTAATTTTAGGCCGACCTTGTTTATACTAAATAAATAAATCACAACACGAAATTATAGGTTTTGATGAATAATTTCTTCTTTTTTTATTTGAGGACCTTTCAAACACCATGTTGCCAAATGATAACTTGACATTAATTTGAATGTGATTAAATTTCAATATATTGATTTCAACAGTTGCTACTGCATACCATTTTTTTCCAATATTGAAATGAAAGTCAATATTTATTGGAATTATTTCAACATTGACTTCAAAGTCAATGTACTTACTGCATAGGACTGATTAAGTCCACAACTTTGTCCTAGAGAGAGTTTTTTTATAGTAAATGTCTACCAAGTTTCAATTTTTATCACGTTCGAAGTTTAGTTCTTTTAGCTTAAAAAACATGCCTGTACAAACTGGAAAAGCGTCCAATAATTTGTCTTTCCACTCACCCCATGCAATATTTAGGTCACTTTGGTTATAATACCAATTTTTTGCGTGCCCAGAAAGTCTGTTAGCCATGCAAAAAACGCGTGCTTTGTTGTCCCATTCGAACAAGTCACCTGTGGAATCAATGGATGCAACCACTGCTGCATAGAAAATTTGTCCGACACAACACTAAACACCGGTACATTGTCAATTTTTCCTTCAAACCGGTTTTTAAAATAATTATTACGTGCATTTTTAAGTAAGCGTTGTTCTCTTTAAAGACGTTTAACTTTCTTGCGAAGTTTCCGTCTTTCCCATCTTAAACTTCTTTTGCTGCGACTATTGTCCAAACTAGAACTAGAATTCTCCTCATTAACACTAGATTCCCTAGAACTAGAATCACTAGAATTCGACTAGCGCCGTTTACGAGATGTTTTTGGCATCTTGACTATTTTTAATTATTTGCCTATAAAGTTTACAAAACAAACACAATTATTACTACGACGTATACACGTGAGCGAATCCCACTTCTGATATGTTAACCACAAACAACAGATTAAAAAATGTGAATGTTTTCATTAAATTTTATATAATAACCAGCGTCAGACAAACTTGATATTTGATATATTCTATTCAGCTAACTCTGAATCTTGTACTGCTTGTTTATGTTTTCTCAGCTAAAAAAATGGGTTTTATCGGGGCATTCGGACTGCGTTCCTGGATTTTTTCTAAAAATACATATATACATGTCCATTTTTGGCAAAATGAGTTTATGACGAAAATTACATCTATCTACATGGGTAAAGTCATCGTACTATGCAAAAACCACACACGTGTGTATTTTGTTATAAACACCAATATATTTCAGAGCTACTACACAGAAACAGGTATACGTCTGGGACATGTGAGATTGCTGCTTAGCGCGTGTTAACTCGCTAAGCGACCATACGCGTTTTGATTTTAGATCGTTACCCTAGGCGTTAGTCAGCTAATCACTTTGGCGGTTGTCTTATTATCAGATTGTTATTGTTCGATGTATGTGGTCTTGTTTAATTTATTGCAGTTATTTTTTTGCTAGCTTTTACATATCTAAGTTATTAATCGTGTGAGATGGAAAATAATCAAGATACTAGTTGACAGGGAAAAAGAAAGGCAACGCCCCAGGATTACGAACGCAATGTTATGAAAAAATCACGAGGAAAAGGCGAGCCTATAAAAACTCCAAGGGAGTTTTTATTCCTGGTGAAACCATCTGTAGGTAATATTTGAGTTTAATATTGCATACTTTATTATCTCACAATTTCAAGCCAGTGTTGATATAGGTAGGTTTTCCTTTTCTGATATTTTAAATAAAGTAGATAGTTTTTAGGAGAGACGAAAGAGGAGGGAGTGATAGAATAAGAGAGTGAGTCCTCACAAGGGGTTTTTGCTCTCATAATGAAATAAGTTTGTGATACCCTGTAAAATGTATATCCTATACTTTTTCACCTTAAAGAAACATATATAAAACCTGTGTGTTGAATCACCCATTATTAGCCTTGATAAAATACAACGCGAACCTTGAACATACTTTCAACGGTTGTTCAACTTACCTCTTCATATACATATAATGAAAACAATTTAACTCACATGCACTCTCCTATATGTTTATAAGTCAACCTTTCTATAAATAAACCAGTTCCTCGATGCTTTGCTGCTTTGTTTTCGAGGCAGCGTTGCCAACAATTCACTAAGAAATTGCAAACAAATAACATTGAAATGGGGCTTGTATCTACGATATAGAAACGTAACTTTATTTCTAATAAATACTATGGTGTGGCAGCCTGGTCTTGGCCACTTTTAATAATTAAAAAGAGTAATTTGGTTGCGGCTTCAACAGAGTGGACTGTATCTTGGTTTTAAACTACTTATTTTATTGAAGTACAACTTTTTACATGAAATTTACTAATTTAAATATAGAACACTAATCAGCTGTCACGTCTCGTTTGTCGTTCGTGGCGAAGAGAGCCGGCCGCCGCGTTGCCGGTTCCTGGATTAGTTTCGTTTCGTTCCTCTTTTTAACGTTCCATTTGATATCTTGACTGTGACGACCCTAACAACTCCATCATCCCCAGGGTGTAGCTCGATAATGCGCCCCAAAAGCCATTTTGATGGTGGTAAGTTGTCATTCCTTATAAGAACAAGTGCGTCTAGTTTCAAACTCGAACCATCCTTTTTCCATCTAATCCTCTCCTGTAATTGCGTCAGGTACAACTTAGACCATTGGCGCCAAAATCCTTGGTGCATCTGCTGAAGTAATTGGAAGCGAGACAATCTATTGATTCTGATATCATCAGGAAACTGTGGTTCTGGTAGATTGACGAGTGGTTTGCCAACCAAAAAGTGAGATGGAGTGAGGGGTTCTAAATCATTGGGATCCGACGACATGGGGTATAATGGACGGGAATTCAGTGTTGCTTCTATTTGTACAAGGAAGGTGTTGAATTCTTCATAAGTAAGGATTGTTTCACCGACAACACGATACAAATGATACTTTACTCCCTTTATATTTGACTCCCAAAGCCCTCCAAAATTTGGTGTATTAGGTGGAATGAAATGCCACATGATATTTTTACTACTACATTAACTACACAACTCCTCTTGTGAGTTTAACAAAAAATTATATAATAATCTTAATTCTTTTTGAGCTCCAATAAAGTTCGACCCATTATCGGAGTATATGTGAGACGGAACTCCTCTTCTTGAACAGAATCGTCTTAATGTTGCTATAAAAGATTCAGAATCTAAGCCTGTCACTAATTCTAAATGTACTGCTTTGGTAGCAAAGCAAATGAATAAACATAAATAAGCCTTATAAGTTTTACAACCTCGACCTTTTCTGTCTTTTAGTAAAAAAGGGCCTGCATAATCAACACCTGTTATGGCAAAGGGACTTGAAACATTCACCCTAGAAGAAGGTAGATCAGCCATAATTGCATTTTCAGGTTTAGGATTATACCGAAAACATTTAATACATTTTTTTACAACGGATTTAGCAACAACCATCCCTGACGTAACCCAAAATCGTTGTCGAATAGTTGCGAGAAGCAATTGAGGTCCCGCGTGAAAAAGTCTTAGATGTTCGCTTTGAAAAATCAATTGACTTAAAATATGTTTACCGTCGAGCAGTAATGGATGTTTCATGTCGAATTTTATAAAGGAATTTTTTAAGCGTCCCCCTACTCTAAGTAAACCATCTGTATCCACAAATGGGGCAAGACCTAATAATCTATGTTTTGATTTTAAACCCTTGTTCGAAGACAAAACATGAATCTCGGTTTCAAAACTTTCGTGTTGAGATAACTTCACTAAATTCTTTAAACTACAGTCTAATTCATTGACTTTTAAAGGATCAACATTTCTCCTTTTATTTCGCAGATTAAAGATAAAACGATGGCAATAAGCCCACACCCTAATTAACTTATTTACATTTGAATATCTATTAAATATACTTAATTGATTACTCGAAATGTTGCAAAAGTTTTCTGCCCTTAATTCAGGCAATTTAATTGATTTAGATAAGTCGAAATGGATTGGCCAATTATGCATACCATGAAGAAAAGATGGTCCGTTCCACCAAATCGAACAATGCAATAAGTCACTTGGAAGAATTCCCCTAGACGCAATATCTGCTGGATTTTCTTTAGTATTAATATAACTGCACTGGTTTATATCTGCTAAACTTTGTATCTCTGAAACTCGGTGACCGACAAAGGCTTGTAACATATTTGGTTGTTTATGTAACCAATGTAAAACTATTTGAGAATCACACCAAAAATAGATATCAAAATGAAAAGAAAGTGCCTTAACTACGACATTGGTTAATCGGGCTAATAAAAGTGCACCACAAAGTTCTAAACGTGGAATTGTTAAAACCTTGAGAGGTGATACTTTAGTTTTTGAACAAAGTAATGAAACTTGAACTCTTCCCGTCTCATCCTCACTTCTTAAATATATCACAGCAGAATATGCGTTTTGAGATGCGTCCGAGAAGCCATTATAGAACCTTTAATGATTGCATGCCTTTTAATTTCTAGTTTATTTAACTTGGACAAATCGTTTTTTATTTCTAGCCAATACTTTTCAAAATCAAGAGGGATTGATGAGTCCCAATCTATTTTCAAAAGCCACAACTTTTGAATTACTATTTTTGCTAAAATGATACAAGGGCTCACTAAACCAAGCCGATCATATAATTTGGAAATGTGGGATAAAATTGTTCTTTTGGTGATTATTGAATGGCTAGAATCATCAACGTTAATCTGATAAGATAAAATATCTGTTTTACTAACATACTGGATCCCTAAAGTTTTGATTTGTTGATCGTTTCCCAATTTTAAGGTACTAAAAGGGTCTTCTGCATTACAAATTGTACCCAATTTCTGTAAAAAATCACTGTTGTTTGAGTTCCACTTTCTCAAACAAAAAGAGGCTGAATTTAAAATATTAAAAATATCCTTACAAACATCCAACGCCTCATGTTCATTATCAAACCCAGTCAATAAGTCATCCACGTAGAAATCTTGTGTAATTATCTTGGATGCAATAGGAAATTGTGTCGAATAATCAGTTGCTAATTGTCTCAAACATCGTATAGCCAAAAATGGTGCACTAACTGTGCCATAAGTCACGGTATTTAATTCAAATACTGAAATAGATTCTAAAGGTGACGTACGCCAGAATATTCTTTGTAGGTGTCTATCATCAGGATGTACTAGAATACATCTATACATTTTCGCTATGTCAGCAGTAACAACAACCGTATGCATTCTAAAACGTAATAAAATATCTAAAATATCATGTTGGAGTATTGCTCCTTTAAATTGGATATCATTTAGTGATTTTCCTGAAGTAGTAGGAGCTGAACCATCAAACACGGTTCTTAATTTTGTCGTAATACTATCATGCTTAATTACTCCATGATGTGGTAAAAAACACGATATTTTCGAATCATCTATTTGATCTAATTGAGTCATATGGCCTAAGTCCTCATATTCCCTCATAAAGGCATGATACATCTCTTTAAATTCAAAATTCTTATTAAACCTACTTTCCAAATTCAATAATCTTTTAAGAGCCAACTTTTTTGAATCTCCTAATTCATTAATTGACATCTTTAAAGGTAATCTGACTATAAACTGGCCATTAGCAGCTTTAGAAAAATTGTTAAGAAAGTGTTTTTCACACAACTTATCATCATCTGAATATAAATAGCTACGACCTACTTCCTCTGTACACCAGAACCTTTCTAAACTGTTATGTAAGTTTTGATTATTTACCAAATAGCACTGAGTATTTAATGCAGAAATTGGTATATATCCAGATACAATGTGCCCAAAAACTGTATTTTGAAGTATAGGCATACCTTTCCCAAGGTTAAATCTGCCATTAGTTAATGAATCCCAAAAGAGTTCTGCACCAATAAGCAAGTCAATCTTGCTTGAAACATTAAACTCTGGATTAGCTAAGACGACATTATTAGGCATTTTCCAATTGGAAACTTTAAAATCAAAAATGGGTAAATTGTCAGTGATTCTTTTTAAAACAAAACACGAAATTTTTGAACTGAAATCATTTATACGAGAAAAAATAGAAACCTGACACTTTAACCTAACAGTTGTCACAGAATTTGTAATCCCAGAAATATTTATGTTCGCTTCTGTTGTTCTCAATCCAAGTTTCTGACATAATTCTTCAGAAATGAAACATGATTGACTACCTGAGTCTAAAACTGCTTTAACCTGATAGATATTACCTTGTCTATCTTGAACATTTATCAGAACAGTGCCTAATAATACATAATTATTATTACTTACATTGGAACAAGTTAAAGTATTGTGAGTTTCTGGAATAACAGAGATTTGTTTTGATGGATTTTCTGGATCGTTATCTAAAATATTTTCATTATTTACCTTTTGCCTTTGATAATTAGGATCATGTAATAACGCATGATGTTTCCCTTTACAATTATTACAGGCACCTTTACTTCGACACCTTGGGGCAAAATGACCTTTTAACAAACAATTGCAACATAACTTTAGTTGCCGAATCCTTTCCCACCTGTGTGAAATACCCAATTTTAGAAACTGCTCACAGTTAACTATTGAATGCTCCTTGTTACAAAAATTGCATGGGTGTTTATCATGAGCTAAAAGTGAGAACCTGCTACCTTTACGAATCTGTGTAGTTTGTTTAGAATCTAATAAAGCTAAGAAATCTGCTCTATCTTTCAAAAAGGATTTTAAATCTTCCAAGGTTGGTTCTAAATTCTTTGAAAGTTTATGCCTTTCCCACTCTCGGGTTGTAAACTTATCTAATTTCATAACAATAACATACACAATCAACGCATCCCAGTACTCAGTTGGAAGAGATAAGGCTGTTAATGCTCTCATATGCTTGTTTACATCATCTAAGAGGTCACGCAAAGCTTCAGCAGACTCCCGACCTATGGTTTCTATATTAAATAAAGCTTTAATATGATTATCTTTTAACATGCGTGAGTTGTCAAACCGAGCACACAGATTTTCCCAAGCAATAATGTAAGACTGAGCAGAAAATTCAACACTACTTATAATTTTAAGTGCATCACCCTGTATACTTGACCGTAAATAATGATATTTCTGTATATCTGTCAAATTACTATTAGTATTAATTAAAGACTGAAACGTATCTTTAAACTCAAGCCAATTGTTCATGTCAGAATTAAAAACAGGCAAATTTATTGGAGGTAGCCTTAACTCAGGCTCCTTACTAGATAAAGACTTAACAGCTTCAGCATTACTTGCTTTAGAACTAGAATTACTACTACGTTCTTCAGTCAGACATTTAGACAAAATTAAATTTGAATCCGATAAATACTTCGAATTTAAACTTATAAATTCTTCACGCTCTTTATAATGCTCATCTAAATCTTTTTCCTCACATAAACTTTCAATATCAACCTGATAACCTTCAAACTGTTCTAAAATTAACTCAAAGTTACCAACTCTAAGTAATCGAAGAGGAATTCCGCTCAAAACTTTCATTAATCGGATCAAAATAGTTAATAAAACAGGTTAATCTATGTTTAACTGAACCACGTTTACGTTTTAATACCTTTATTTGATCAGCTTCCCTCATTTTTATCACTTATATGTCGAGATAAAACCAGAGAAAATATTCAAAATTATTTTAATCAAAAAATCAAATAAAAAACAATACTTTGTTATACTCACAAACCAACTAACACAATATCCGTTAAAAATAGGTACCTAAAATACAGTGAGGCACTTCGAATTGTTAGCGGTTTATCTCAAGCAACGGACAGAAACCAAATATTAAAATACTCTCAATAATAACACCAACCTATATGGCTCATATACCTAACATACTTCAAATATTAAAATTCATAAAACATACACTCCAAATTATTACCAGTTTATACAGGGAATATGCAGGTAATGCATATTATTATAATATATACTTACGCAATGAACACAACTACATCCCACAACTGCAGATAATTTTAAAACAGGAAATGTGTAGTTATTCTTAAATGAATCAAACGTAATCCAAAAAAATCCCCTTACACCACTTTAATGCACGACTATTATATTTACCAGAACATTAAAACCTCAAAATTATTAAAATCCCAAGTGAAAATATGATTTGCATCATACAAAAACTCATACGTTAAAACGCGACAATATCAAACACATTTCATGCAAAACTTGGCAGCAACTGATAATAGGAAAGCAAATTGGAAAGGACTCACTCAGGCTAGATTATCTTCCGGCCGGCGAATTTCCACATAAATTATCATTTGATGTATACATAAAATCCGGCTCGAAGGACCAAAAATGGTTGCGGCTTCAACAGAGTGGACTGTATCTTGGTTTTAAACTACTTATTTTATTGAAGTACAACTTTTTACATGAAATTTACTAATTTAAATATAGAACACTAATCAGCTGTCACGTCTCGTTTGTCGTTCGTGGCGAAGAGAGCGGGCCGCCGCGTTGCCGGTTCCTGGATTAGTTTCGCTGGAGAATAGCGTTACCATAATTAACAAAACACTATCTACATTTCTCTTAATATTACATAACAAAGAAACCAGCATTTAGCGAATCAATATGAATGAATCTTATCCTCTCTGTATTTTTAAAATAATCCACTAGTTGTCTCAGTTAAAATAAATATCTTATGGCCGCTTGCACCGTAAGGTTAACCAGAGTTTAAATTTCAACAGAGGTTTATTTTCCATAACTGACTTGCACCGCAGGTTAATCCTTGTTTAAACACCTTTAAACTGCTGTTAAAATAAATTCCCAATTTTGGAGGTTTAAAGTCCTTTTAAACCACGATTTTCTATGCATTTTATTATAACCTCAAAAGTATTCATTGTTATTGTTAATGTCCACAAATGGGTTTGTTCGAAGAAATATTTTTGGAAGATGATTTGGACATATTAGATATAATAGATATGGGTTTTCCCAGGAGAATACTCAACAGAGCTGACCACCAATAATATGGATAACTTATCTTTTTTTAAAAGATTTCGACTGTTGAAACCCACTGTCATTAATATTTTAGAGCTGATTAAGGAAGATCTGGAATTTCCTAATGATATGTAAGTATAAATGAATAGTACAGCAACTTTTTATATAGTGCGCGTGCGGTTATAATAATGTAACGTTTCACTATACCAGGTCCGCTCAATAATAACACTCAGTACTATTAAGGACTCAACAACTATTTATTACCTACTAGACAACCTAGCTAAATACCAAATTATGACCACAAATGTGATTACTTATTCCATTTCTTTTCTTTTATTTAGGAACACTAGTGTGTCACCAATAAACCAACTTTTAACCACCTTAAGATTCTTTGCTAGCTCTGGGCATTTAGCACCAGTTGGAGATTTTATCGGGATTCATGAATCTACGGCTAGTCGAATTGTGGCACGAGTATCTGCAGCTTTGGCTAGACTTTACCCCCAATTCATTAACGTACATATCGCCGACGAGGCTGTAAGAATTCACACAGGATTCTATAATATAGCACGCTTTCCAAGAGTATTGGGTGTAATTGATTGCACCCATCTCCGTATTTTGTCACCAGGTAAAATATTAAAAATTAGGTGAATTTGCTTGCTGTGTCAATTTGCAGCACCCTAGTCCCGTTTATTTTTAGCTTTGACATCCCCAAGTAATAAAAACCTTTTGAGCATATAGGTAATATGTTCTAAGAAAAACCTTTTTATCCAATACCTGTTTGAAAATACTGTAATAAAGTAGAAAATTCAAACTGGAGAATATTGTTCTTATATTTGTAGTGAGCAAGCCTTACCTGTATAAATCCTTACTACTTTTTCTAAGGGGAAGATGATGCAGAAATTTTTCGGAATAGAAAAAACTATGTTTCTATAAATACACAGGCGATTATCAATCCAGAATTGAAGTTTATAAATGTAGTGGCACGGTGGCCAGGTTCCGCCCATGATATCACAATATTCAATAACAGCCGTATCAGACGAAAATTTGAACTGCATCATTTTCCAAATTCTATATTGCTTGGTAAGATTTATAAAATTTTTGGTGAACTTGCATTAAAGTAATGTAAAAACACAAGCCCATATGATTTTTTACCCTTTCGACTCATAGGGATACATATTATTGTAAGTTGGTTGATGTTTCGCGGGGACCAATCATACATTAATTTATGGTCCAACTAATTGATCAGTTAAAAACTTACGCCAACTTACGCTTTATAATAAAGTGCTTTTAGACTGTGATAAAATATGTTTGCAGTCTTGATAGATTTTTATTGACGACACCGCTATAACTTATGATTTTTAGGAGATAGTGGTTATGCTCAAAGGAATTATTTACTGACTCCTTTAGCAAATCCAGTAACTAGAGGTCAGCAGCTGTACAATGAGTCTCTTATAAGAACCCGGAATATGATAGAAAGGGTATTTGGAATTAGGAAAAGATTTCCAGTACTAGCATATGGCTTAAGACTAAAACTAGATACTGTGTTATCTCTTATTCCCGCTGTAGCTGTATTACACAACATTGCAAGAGATATGCATGAACCAGAGCCACCACTGCCCGCCGATATTAATGCCAATGAATTGGATTACCTTATTGATTTAGGTCAAATTCCAGATGTTCCTCAGGCCCAAGGCCCAATAATGTTCCAAGATCAATTAATATAAAATTATTTTGCCAACTTGTAAACTTTTTGTATTATCCAACCCACCAATAAATTTTCTCTGATTTACTGATTATTAATCTAATTTATCCCCTATTCCAGATGAAAACTCGTTGCAGGCAGTTTTGGTGAGTTACCTAGCAAGTCTTGCATTCACAAGTGAGAAGTTCAAGATATTTTAAGAGAGTGTAAATATATAAAAAATTAATTAATAAAAAAAATATTTTATTTGAAGAAAACTGAAATAGTTAACACATGATGATTTGAACCCATTATAAATATGAACCTATAGCAAAATACATATCACATTTGGGCGGTCGTATACGAGGATCTTTAAAGAATATTAATTTTGCTCGAGATTTACGTTTTGCTATTCTGCAGATTTTTTAGAGAATAAAATATTTTGTTTCACAGTTGCGCAAAACCTAACCACGCTAAAGAGGAAAAATAGGTGTAACACTCATACCTTAAAATGTAGTGTCTTTTTAGGATGTCACTTATCACTTTAACATAATCTCCATGACTAACCAAGAAATAACAAATTAGAGATAGTGACATAATATTAACAAATCATGATAACTTTAATCTTGAGCAGAACTCATATTTTTTTATTAACCTCATATATGACTGCAACAATATTATTAATATTCGCCTCTCTTTAATTTATTAAGTCTTTCCGATTCAATCAAAATCCTTAAATCCATTAATGTCATTTCTTTTGCATGCTTCGCTTTGTTCATTCTTAATTTGTTGTTCTAAATGTTTTTTTGAAAAATTTGCCACGTCTAAACGGATATCGAGCAGTTTATTGTATTTCTCAGATATCTCTGAGGAAGTAAGTGCTCTCACTTGCAGATTTGGTAGGCGGCGATCAGATGAGAGTCTTTTTCTTTTTGGCGTTGGATCAGATTGATCGTTAGATTTAGGTGATGAAGATGACTCAGACGCTTCTCCTTTCTCTAAAAACCAATAACTTTTTTTTTGTATCATCAGAGAAAATCCTAAACATGCTTTATGAGTTTTAAACTTCCATTGATTGTGATAATAGAAATTCAAATAAATAAAAATAGCTGACTAACTAATCCTGAATGTTAATGTTACTATATCTTGGTTCTCACATGACATGATCTAATATTATTAGCAACAGGTAATGGATCTAGCAGAAACCTTTTCATGTGAGGAAGCCAAAATTTTTAAATAATAAACTTACTTATGTCCTGATTAACAATACTTGGATTTAATAATCTTTTCCCAGATTTTTTGATAATTTCTTTTTGCTTATTCTTGTTAAGTTGTGAATTGGCTGGTTTACATAAATCAGAGGGTTTATACTTTTTCCAGTTCCTACTTTCCTCTAGACTTTCCCCAATCTAAAAAGGAAAAACCAACATATATAGTCCGTCTCCTTATGGCTCATACCCAAGAGCCCAAACCCTACCAAATCATCATCTCAGTTACTTACCACATTTTCCTGTAAACATGGTTCTGGTGCATCATACTCGGAATTATAGTCACCATCATATTCATATATGATCTCAATATCATTTAGATTGTCCTTAGCCATAACATTATTGATCCGGGCGTTAGTCTCTGGTTGGTTGTCATCTTAATCGGTACTAACGTCTCCACCATATTCAGAGTTTAAACCAAATACTGATTTTTTATTTGTTATGGAAAGTAGTATATCATCAAATGAGTCCAGTTTTATTTCAGCTGGTGGACCACCTCCAGTCTTATTGATTTCGAGTTTTTCGTCTGCAACCTTTTTTCGCAACTCCTTTTTTTTTATTTTCATATAACCTTTTCAAGCTCTCCTTTGACCGATGGTTGATTGCGGGTGAAGTGGAATTGAATTCTATGGCAATTTTATCCCACGCAGCATTTTTTTCGTGATTTGTTGACATCTGTTTCTTTATTTTTAATGATAGCTTTGTATCTAGCCACTATATAGATGAAATGAAATTCTTCTTTCTCAGAAAAATTTGAAGAACGTGATCTTTTTTTGTCATTCTCCAAACTTTCCATCGTTAATCTCTAAACAAAGACTCAAAAGCACATGCAATTTTTAAAATAAACCTCAAAATCAAAACTGATCAAAATATATCTGTGTGAAGGTGTGAAGTTAGCTATTTGTACCAATGATCCCTATTTTTACTAAAATTCCCTAAATCCCCAGTTAAATTTTAAACTTCAGTAAAATAAACACGGTGCAAGGCATTGGAAACATCTGCAGTTAAAATTTAACTGATTAGTTAATTTTACTGCTCAATTAAGCAAAACGGTGCAAGTTGGCATTACATAACATATTATCGCTTACATTCAGCGAAAAGAAACCTATAAATCGTCTCTTTTATTCGGGAAATACCATATTTCAAAATAAGGTACTTTCTTGTATGTTCAGATATTATCGTTACGAATTAATTAACAAAATGCATACAAAAGAAGTACAGATTAAACAAACCACAGTAAATTATACATGTCTTTTGTCATAGCAGGTTCATTTAAATAATACTTGTAATATACAAGAAAGTATATAAAAGATCGATAATATAATATATAAAATCCGGCAACGTAGTGTAAGACAAAAAAAAACAAGTTTTAAAACAAGTCTGTGGTTCCAACCAGCTTTGCTGTTATATATTGTAATTTACGTACGCCACAATAAGTTTGTCTAATACTATTTATTTAATAACAATGACACTAACATAATGCTTTTTTGGAGCAAAGCAAATATGTATTATATACGTATAATGGTAACCAAGCAACATTTTTAGTATAAAGCTGTACATTAACGTAAATATACAATCTTGTTTTATAAAAGCGAAAACTGAATTCAATTTCATTTAAGTACATTTCTTTGTTATACATAACAAAATCTTACACAAGACGACGACGTCTACGCCCAAAAGGTGAAAGTTTTTCCATTCGTGATTTTACAAACTAGTTTTCATTATTGAAACGGCTTTGGATTTATTACAAAATATTTTGGAAAGTGTGAAATCGGTTATTATATTTTAATATTGAAAAATTATTTTGAAAATAACCTGAATACAATGTAAGTATTTTTATGTTTTAATTATTAGGGGGTATTTTATTGTACACAATGTTCATATCGATTATTCTTTTTGAACATAACATATAGGGTTGCAAACTTTTGGATTGTGTCGACGACGATTCGGGCGTTAACCACCACGTGTGGCAGAGGCTATGGCTTGGCGTGATTCTCTTTGCTCTTGCAGGGTGCGTCGCAGATGATGATGATGACAGAGGACAAAGCTCGCTTCGTACTAAAGATATGTGTATTATTGCCCAGGTTTAGTATACATGAAGGTTTGTACTTAGGTTGCTAACTATGTTTAAATCTATTTCACCAAAGGAGCGTGGAACGCATGACTATTGAAGACTTATCGGACGCGACCCATTCGGTTTCATGAGACAAATTGAGACTTCCTTGAAATACTTATTACTTAAATTATGTTGATGCTGGGAGAGTGGCTTGGGTTACTTTATAGATCTGACTTTAATTAATTTATTCCTTATTATTCTTTTAACTGACGTGTTCTAAGAGAACTTTATTTGTGCATTCTCCGTAAAGGAACTAAATGCAAAATAGAGTTTAACCCCCCAGAGTCTTTCCCGTTAAGGTACAAAATAACTCAGGTTGAACACCCCGTATAGGTACAAAATAGGTCTAGATGAACAGTGGGGTGAACTTGTTGCCAGAACGCTCCCTAAAGGATCCACGAACTGAACCAAGTTGTCGTTTACTTGGTCCGCTCGATCTTTTATACTAAAATTTGTTGAATGTTTACTGATTGATTTTTAAAACATGTTTAGATAATAATCATAATAATTTGTATTTGAAGATCAAGCATCATGTTCAAACTTTAGACTGAGTGTTATTTTTTTAGTGCATACGATTTCTAGTTTACAATATAGAAACAATTCTATATTTAGGTTCGCATTAATTAAAAGTTTATTTTTATTAGATTCAGATTTTTTTTGAATGTAGACAACGGAAATATAAAATAAAAATGCTACAAATTTGAATAATTCAGGAAATTTATTTTTCTGATTCTTTAAGAATGTACTGCCATTTTTATCAGTATTTTTCGTTTTAAATTTAGGTTTTAGCAAAAATATAGACTCGCTCATAATACATATGGATTATTTTTTGGTTATGTTTTTCGCTGATTTTGCTTCACAGTATAGACTCAATTTTATATTTAGGTTCGTATTAATTAAAAGTTTATTTTTATTAGATTCAGGTTTTTTTAAATGTAGACAACTGAAATATAAAATAAAAATGCTACGAATTTGAATAATTCAGGCAATTTATTTTTCTGATTCTTTCAAAATGTACTGCCATTTTTATCAGTATTTTTATTTTGGGAATTGTCATTTTAACCAAAAAATGGCTTGCAAGATGCAATAAAATTAGCGAGTGTTCTAATTTGACGCCATGCAAAGAAATTTCATCCTGACGGGCAAATTTTGATTGCATAGCATATGCAATTTCGTAGTGTAAACAGGCTTTAACTATATAAAATTTATTGCATGCAATTTTAGAATACAATGTTTTATTCCCTTAAAAATATATATTGACGTGCTAGGGCCGATTATAATATGAGGCGTTGTGTGCAATAGTGACCCAATCCACATTTTTTTCGAAATTGGGTTTAATGCATTAATGGCCCATTCAATAACCAAACTTCATTATGCAATACCGGCTCATCCCTAGTTCGGCATTATCGCCAGGAGATGGCAGGCAAATTCACTTTTGCATCAGCATTTTCTCTTTTATTTGCTCAAAAGCGGCTCAACCCACTTTGGGCCGCTTTTGCATTATGCTATTAATTTAGTGCTTAGCAACAAGCGTGGAAGTACGTTGGTGAAAGTAAAAGCCGTTATAAAGTGATATTATATAAGTTCTTTTTCGAAATAAATAAAGTGTAACATGTCTGATATCGAAGAAAATATTTCAGGTGAGTATAATACACTGCATTCTTTCCTAAATAATAAATTAGTGATATATTGACCATATTTAGCTAGAAAATAATATATTTTGAGGTTAGTGTAAACAATGTTAATTTCCGGCTTAGGCCACTTTTGCAACGTAAGGATAATGATGGCATTATTAAGTTATTTGTGTGTTTAGAGCGTAAAGTCACTGATTGCCGCATGAGAAAGAATGTCTTGGGAAGACGGCAATCTTACTTTGCGCTCGAGAATCATATAGAACTTTTTCTACAGCCGCATTTTTAAAATTAAATGAATATATTTCTCAATACTTATTCTGAAATTTACAAATGGCTGTAATTTTTAACACATTATATTCCGATATACTTAGAGCAGGAGTGTAACTGTAACAAACGCTCGACTTATTTATTTATTTTCGGTTGCCATGAGACTATTCATAGTACGCTCGTTGGAAAAAGTAGGGCTTTTCTTTTCTATTTACGCTCTAGGCTCTAGGGCGTACAGTAATTGTCGACTTTACAGTTTCATTTGATTTTAGTAATTCGTTACTTTACGCGCGGCTGCAGAAAATAATTTTTAAATAAATCATTAATAAAAAAAAAGGTTTCTTCGTAGATCTAGAAGATCCATTCATGGACTCGGGGTCAGAATACCAACCATCCGATGCTCGTTCAAGTTCATCCAATAATCACTCTAGTAAGTCTAGGTATTTTGCGTATGTAAATTTTTTTCGAATAATGCATACAAAACACTACTAATGATTTACTTTTTTTTATTTATAGATTCAGAAGAGCCTTCAAATGAAATGCCTAACAAAGCAGCGCCAAGAGGGAGAAAAATGTCATCAAAAATTCTCGCAAGAGCGCCGAGAAACCATATTCAAGAATTTTTATTCATTGGGTTCTCACACGTTGCAAACTGCTTTTATTTTTGGGCAAGTTAAAGTCAAAGCAAAGGAGCGGACTTACAGTTTCCAAAATATTAAAATAAAAGAACAAAGTAGGATTTATTTCTTGCCAAATGAAAATTGAGAAGACACACTAGTCTGCAAAAGTGTTTTCAAACTATTGATAGGCGTTTCGGATGGACGCATAACCAAGGCATTGAAAACAAAAAACACCACACTAACACAACAATCAGAAAATAAAACTTCAGATGAGAAAATTGCCTCAATGAAGACATTTATACAAAAAATTCCGGCTTATGAGTCTCACTACTCCCGGGCCAAAAATCCAAACGTAAAGTACCTTTCTCCAGAATTGGACATTACCAAGTTGTATAGTCTGTATAAGAATGAGGTTTCCCACCCAGTTTCAATAATTGTCTTTCGTAAAATTTTCAAAAACGACTTTAATCTAAAGTTTCAGGCCCCCTTGTCTGACAGTTGCCGTAAATGTGATGCGTTCAATATTAAAATTAAAGCAGCTTTAGAAGATGGTCAGGACCCTGAAGAAATTAACAGGGAACAAGAGCTGCATCATAGAAAAGCTGAAGCTACCAGACAATGCATGAAGCAGGACTCTGAGGCTGCCCGAGCAGATAATGATCTCACTGTCATATCGTTTGACCTGCTGAAAACTTTGGCAACACCAATCATTTCCACTGGGGTTGCTTACTATAAAAGGCAACTCTGGACTTCTGTTTTGGAATTCATAATTTAGACACTGATGCAACGCATATGTACATGTGGGATGAGAGCATTGCCTCGCGGGGATCTCAAGAAATAGCATCTTGTATTGCACATTACTTTAAAAACAATGTTTCAACAAGAAAACTAATAATGTATAGCGATCAATGCGGTGCGGTGGTCAGAATCGAAATTTTAAAATGGCTTCTTTTTGTAGCTATATAGTATCTTCCGACGAATATAAAGTAAACATAATTGACCACAAGTTCTTAGTGTCTGGTCACTCCTATTTACCAAATAATCAGGATTTTGGTTTAATTGAAAAGAACAAGACATTACAAAAATGTTTATGTTCCTAATGACTGGGTTCAAGTAGTTCTTGAAACTAGAAAGAAAAAACCGTTCAATGTGGCTGTTATGAAATCTAACGATTTCTTTTCCACAATGGGATTGGAAAAAGCCCAGACAAATCGCAAGAAAACAGATACTGACGAGAAAGTTAAGTGGTTGCGAATACAGTGGCTTCGATACGAAAAGGATAAACCTGGTGTTCTTCAATACAAGTACTCTAGCAATGAAAGTGTCTTATTTAACGTCGTTAGCATCAAAAAACGAGGTTGTGAAAGTTTTCAAGAGTTAGCTCAACTTTTTCCACTATTCGAGGATCCTAAGCCTATACAAGAAGCAAAATACAAAGACTTGCTCTCTTTACTTGACTGCATTCCACCCATTAATCACGATTTTTATCGTCAGCTTGCTCACAGTGGGCATGTTGAAGAAGATCCCAATGTGTTTGAAGATCATACCGACGAAGAAATTAGTTGATTAATATAAAATATCTTTTGAAATTAAAAATTATATATTTTTTTGTTCTTTAAATATAATATATTCTATGAATCGTTTTTTATTTGCAATAAAAGTAAAATTAGCTAACGCAAAAGTGGCCTAACCCACAACCAAATTTCTATTTAAAAAAAATACGCCAAAAACTAAGTAAACTATCGCTCTACATCTATTATGACAGAAAATTTAACACCTCATATAGTCAGTAATTTTTATGCAGAATCTTTGACCCGCTTTCGTGACGCGATCATGTGAGTGCATCAGAACTCACTTGACCTTTTCAAGGATAACGATGGTAATACTGTGCCCTTCTTTTTAAGCATAGCCGGTGACCAGCTTTCTTAACACGACTATATAAATGCAACTATAACTGCAGTCTGCAACATTTATTGTCAAGGTGTTCTATACAAACTACATTTTAGACAATAATGTCTCATTCATCCAGTGCTCCCTATCTTGAAAACCAACTCATTAAAAATAACTGTGTGCGCTAAAGTTAACGTTTTGTCAAATATTTATATACCGGCAATTTTAAGTGGGAATAGTGAAGTTTTAAGTCAAAGTTCAAAAGATTTTAGAGATATGGTAGGAGTTATGTTGCAAAATAACGTTTCTAAAAATGTATTAAATCAATACAGTAGCGTACATTATAATTGAAACGAAATATAACTAGATTTAACTTCAAACAAAAATATTGCTTTGGAAAATAATTTAAATTTGGGGGAAAATGAATATGATTTTGATCTCAATTTAATAGAAAATGAAAATATTGCTTTGGAAAATAATTTAAATTTGGAGGAAAATGAATATGATATTTCATCACAAGATTTATCGAATTTGACAAAATTTAAAGATTAGTTGGGAATTTCTGAATCTCAAACAGATGCTAATGTAGAGCTACCACTAAAAACAACGTTTGATTCAATTTCAGAGGAGCCATCTTGTTCTCGAACAGATGAACAATTAAATAATCTTGAAAGTACTAATTTAAATATATATCAAACAATAGTTTTAGTGACGATGATGATATAATACCTTGTAGTCAAAAACCCGCCGTAAAAACTTCTTCCATTCTCAAATCTATCTTATCAAATAGGAAATTAAAAGTTTCTAGCGGGCAAAATAGTCCTAATCGCTCTAAAGGTAGTGATTATGTAATTTCTGACCAGCAGAAAAGCTTACCTCAAACTTCTACTTCATCACTAACTAATATTATAGTAAATAATTTTCAAAATTATAATCACTCTGAAAATAGTAGTGATGCAAATTATATTTTACGAAATGATCAACTTAGTAACATTTCATGGAATTCGACGCATTCTTCATCTCCATCTCCTATTAAAAATTTTAATTATTGCAAACAAACGCAAACAGAAAACTTTAACGATACAAAAGAGACGCAAACCCAACAAACTACGCAGACCATAGTTTTCCAAACAACAAAATAAACCATGGGTACGCGAAACACAAATGCTACAAGACAAAGAAACACAGACAAATAATACATTTTCTTAAACAGACAAAACATTAACTAGAATAAAAAATAAATCGTTCATTGTGAAAAAGAAATTTACAACACAAAACAAAAAAGTCATTTCAAGAATCAAAACTTTAGGCTATTTAGATTCTGGTACGTATTTTAATAAAGAACATAAAGAGAAGTGGAAAGTTATAAAAAAAAAGTTTTGATGAGTTGGTAAATGCCATCCCTTAACCATCCATCCCTTCCCTAAATTCCTTTAAATAAAAACAATGAATTTTAATGATTTTCATCATTTCCCTGCCGAATGTAAAAGCTGCTTCACAAAAGATACATAATATTATTTTTTAAAACATTTCAGAAATTAAAAATGAAATTTGAATGCACGAAATGTAAACGAACTTTCACAAGAAAAGACAATTTACTTCGTCACATTAGAGAAGTTTGTGGCAAGACGTCAGAAATGACATCCATTCCTTGCAATGGTGAGATTTCCTAATTTTTTTACTTTTATTCCTCTTGGTTTAAATTTATAAACTAATTTAATACTTCGTTTTAATTTCTATTGCTTTATGTTTAAACTAATATCTATTTCTTTTTCCATGTCAAATATTGTAAGGATTGTCAAAAATCAGTCAGGCGGAATATGTGGGCAAGCCACTTGCGCACAAATAACCATAAAAACAACGCAATAATCACCAGGAAAGATGGAATCGAAATTATCAAATCTGCGTTTCAAAACCGCATAATATCATACAGGATTTCGGACAATGAACTTTTAATAGAAATTAAAAAAATTTTTTGACAAAATTTTGGATAAAATCGTGTCTGTAATAGAAGCCGAACTTAAAAAGCTAACAGCACTAAAACTAAATATGGAACTGTTTGGATTGCATTTCAATCCAACTAATAATGACTACGATGTAGTCTTTTAACACTAGTTTTAAAGTGGTTGTATTAGTTTCGATATTTCACCCATATTAGGAGAAATGTTTCAAACCATAGACAGAAAAACGGATGAACTAGTAGAACGTGATTCAGGTAAATTATATTTTTGTTGAAAATATTCTAAAATAATTTGACAAATTAATTTTCATTTTAAAATTTTAATTTTTTAAACTTGTTTCAAGTAAATTACTTTGTTGAAAATATTCTAAAATAATTTTGCAAAATTTTTAAATTTCAGGTAAATTACTTTCTTTTGTTAAAAATATTTTAAAATAATAATCATTGGTTAATTTTTAAAATTTTATTTTTTTTAAATTTATGATTAAAATATTCATTTTTAGAATTGTATATTTTCAGGATTAATTCTAATGAAAATTATGTGTGAAATAAAATATTCTAACATAATTGTACTAATTTTAAATTTTTCATTTTTAAAAATTGTATTTTTTTTCAGGATGGATACTGGTCAAAATTCTGCATCTAGAACTAAACTTCAACAAGTTTAGGCCGTTTCGAGGGTCAACATATGTTCCATTACCTCAACAAATAAGACTAAAACAGGCAATAGTCAATCCTCGCAACGAAGATGAATACTGCTTCGCCTGGGCTGTTATGGCAGCAATTCATCCCCCTACTGGACTGGCCTGTGAAGTTACATCTTGCTTACATTTCACAACACTGTTGAATGTAACAGGTATAGACTTTCCAATTACTTTAAGACATTCCAAAATTTGAATCACAATATGATATTTCAATTAATATGTATGGCATTGAACAATTTGAAAAAGATTTTAAACTAGTATATGAAATAATTGGTTCCCTTCACTATACAAAAAATAAGAAAGTAATTTATGTCAATTTGTTAGTAATTAGTGATGATATTGGAAATTTTCACTACTGTTACATTTGCGATTTATCTAGATTAATTTCAAAACAGTTATCTAAACATAACGGTAAAAAAACATCTTTGCGATGGTTGTTTACAATATTTTGACACTAAAGAAAATTTAATTAGACAACAATTTAGATTGTGATTTTGTAAGGATTAATTTACCATTAACAGAAATAAAAGCTGACAAATTTGGAAATAATGCTGCAGGAAATATTCTTAAATTTATTAAAATTCAAAAACAGATGGAAGTTCCTTTCGTTGTATATGCTGATTTCGAATGTATCCTTAAACTTATATTAAATAATGATGATAATTCCAACATGGAATTAGACATGGAACTAGATAATTCCTCATCTTACACTATTAAAAAATTCGAACATATTCCATAGTCATTTGATTATTATATTAAATGTTCTTTTGATGATAGGGCCTAACAGCGCCGAAGTGTATACATTTTTTAGAGAGAGATATTGGTAATTTATATAGTAAACATCTTAAAGTTCATAAAACCATGAATATATTATCTGAATTAGATAAAATACATTTCAACTACACTAATGAGTGTCATATTTGTAACAAACATATTGACAATGATAAAGTTGCTGATCATTGTCATATAACTGGAAAATATAGAGGTGCTGCACATTCTATCTGTAATTAAAATTACAAACAACCAAATTTTACTCCTATAATATTTCATAATTTGAGGAACTATGATTCCCATTTTTTTATTAAGAATCTATGTCAAAATAACGAACAATTATCTGTAATACCCCAAAATAAAGAAAAATATATTTAATTTGAAAAACTTATTGATGTTGGCTCCTATTTCGATAAAAAACTACGTAAAATGAAAAACAAATCTCTTAGCAAATTTATCTGAAACACTTCATGATCTTCAGTGTGAAGAAATATCAAAATATTTTAATGACAAAGAAAAATTCAAATATATTCGTCAAAAAGGAGTTTTTCCATATAAATATATTGACTATTCAAAACTTAATGAGGTAAATTTGCCAGATAAGAACAAGTTTTATGATCTAACAGATGAACATATTGCACCTTTAGTACTAAAGAGACATAATAAAAAAAAACAGTTTTCTTAGAAATGACAAAAACTGTTGATGTAATGGTGAAAGACTAACTATATCTTCTTTTTATGAAAAGCATTTGTATTTCCAAACAAATATCTTTTTATCACGGTTAATATAGTTGAGATACGAGGTCGTTAAAGTTTTTAGAAATCAAAGTTATGTTGTGGACTTTGTGGCTTTGCAAATTAGATAAAATCAGTTTGCGCCTCTTTAAATTTTTTCAAAATTAAAAAAAACGTTATTAGAAATATGCCTGTTTTCGTTTAATTTCAGACTTTTAATGCGATGTTTATTTCGAAATGATACTTTTTATTATTAAAAGTTTATGATTTTGTTATTACATATTTATGATTGTGTCTCTGTAGATTTAAATTGTAAAATTATATTGGGTACTATAATACTATTGCAATATTGAGGTAAGCAACAATATACAAAAAACAAAATTTGAATTTAATTTCGATCATTTTAATAGTATGAAATGCTTTTTTTATAAATCAGGTAATGCCTTATGCTACTTGTATACAAAAATAAAATTAATTTCTTAATCTATAACTTTGGTAGGTACCTATAAATATAACCCGTTAAAATCATAACAGTAGGAACTCTTATAAATAACAAGTAATGAATTTAAAAAACAACCGAATTTTACAATATCGAGTTAAAAAAATCTGAATAAGAACTGGGTATTAAGTTTTTTGAAACGAGATCTTTTAAGTATTTCTTCTTATTTTCACCAAGTTCAATTTTTATTGGGTAAGCCAGTCCCAATTGTAACTTTTCGATTGCTTTCATTTTTCTTTTTGAGATCTCACAACTACTTCAATATAACCATCAGATGTCTGAGAATAAGATGTCCTATAAAAAAATCTGTATGGCATGTCTTTAATAAATTTAAGCCTTTTTATTTTATTCCAAGATAAAACATTTCCTTGGACATCTTCCCTAAAATTACATCCCAGATCCCCTTGAAGTTTTTTAATGTCAAGGAAACACTCATGTGATAGTTCATGAACATTGAAAGGCGGCTTCGATTTTTTTGCGTTTTTTATTTTAGTGACATATTAATGGGGAGTGTATATGGGCTCAGATTTTAAGTTTCTTTTTACTTCTTTTTCTATTAGAGAGTGTACGTTGTCTCCTTCATTATGTGAGTGTCCCTTGATTAAAAATTTATGCGATAGGCTTTTGATGTTGTAACGATTGATTGCATATAAATAAAGACTTGTAATAAATGTATTCTTATTCTGGCCACAGCAATTGTCAGAAGAAAATGTTATGTCTATCCAGTCTCGGATAAATGGTCATTACTGCTAAATAGTGTGTCAAAATATTTTAGAATGCATGTGCCTATTTCAATAGCTCCACGTTTACCTTCTGTTTTGTTCCAATAAAAACAATGGACATCTTTGTAGGCACTGTGTTTTTTGGCATTATCTTCTATTTTGTCTAATTCCACAAGGGTTAGCTTTGACTTATAATAAAAAGCGGAAGTTTCACCCCTCGGATACTCTAGGATCGCTTGAAGATCGTAAACCACCACTTTTTTATTGTCTGATATCTCAAAACGATCTTTTTTCTTTTCTGTGCGACATAAATCCTTCTCTGTTAAATGGTTTCTATATTCCTATTCCAAATTTTCTTTGGATGTTCCCTGTGCATTAAGATAGGATAGGCACTGATCGCACTCATCCTTTTTAGGTTGATGAAATCCGATATTGAAGTACCTTGTAAAAATGTTATAGTAAATCCAATATTTTCCAGCGCTTTTTGATATTCTTCAAAATTTTTGTAGGGTTCAGTAATAGTTTTACTGCCATCTATGTATTCACGTTGAGTAGTCGATCGCACATAATGTGATTCAATTCTCGGTATGGAGTTAATGAGATTTTTAATATCTTCTTTGAGATTTGCCTCAAGTTGTAGGTGATGATTGTGTTTTCCTCGATTGTCGTCTTGTAGAAATCCATTTTCGCCCATCGTATGTCTTACAGTGCGAATCATCTTGTCGGATATGTCTAAGGTGTTTTTATAAAATGTTTTGCAAACTCGTACACATTTCTAGGTCATTCAGTATTAGTATATCTGCATCGCGAAACTATGTTTTTCATGCATGAACCAACAAATGCACGTTGCTTATTGATATCCCCAAGTTTCCAGAAACTGTTAAATATTGCTGTTCGATCTTCCGTATCAATATTATCACCACATTTTAACCGACAGTTCTCGGGACAAGTTGATTTCATTTTTCTTTCTGGAATTTGTTTTTTTGGATTTGTATACTGACTTATAGGCTTTCCCGCTATTTCGAAGTTTCTTGGCCTTAATTTGCTTCCAAGTTTCGGGATTTCTAGAACGTTTCCTTCCTTTCTGAACATTCTCTTTAAGATTTTCTTCATCTGTAGACGACTCTGAAGAATTATCGGAAGATGAACTCGAAGACGAACTACTTTCAGGCATTGCGAAGCTTGTTGATGGTGTATCTTTCAAAAAAGTGTACCTAGTTTTAAAATTTTCCTGTGAATAAGTCGGATCAGAATCGGTGTGTTCAAGATCACTTTCATTTGAGTTTATCGGAGAAATGCGGTATTTGTTCGTTACATCTGTACAGCATTTTCGTTTTATGTGTAATTTAGTGGGAGACACTTTTTTCTACCTCAACAGTAAATGATTGAGTAACCTGAAATACAATAGAACCGTGAAAATTTTGAATTTTTTTTGTAAGTTGGTTTGAACTTACTCCCACATCCAAACCTTGAATTACCTACATTATTTTCATTGTTCATCTCCATAATTGGATGATCCGTTTTTTCTTTAGGGCGCTCTGGATCTACTTCAACAACAGAATCATTGAAGATCTGAAACAAAAAATATTAACTTTTTGAAGGCCTTTATTATAATGGTTCAAACTTATTACATCCAAATATTTAGAATTTGGTTCGATGCCTTCCAAACTGAGATGTTCTGATTTTTCTTGAAGACAGTCTCTATCTAGCTCAACAACACAATTATTTTTGGTCTAAAACAAAAAAACATCATTAAATTATAAAATAGCGATTTTTTAAATGTATAGTGAAACTTACCAGCTGCAAATCTTCACTATTATTATCTTTTATGCCTTGATTTAATGTCAAATTTTCAATTTGTTTTCCCATACTACACTCTTCTGCCTCAAAAAATATTTTTTGTTTCAAAAAAATATTGATTTACCACAATCGAGTCTATATTATTGCCCTGTTCGATGTCCTGATCTAAACCAATACGATATTCCTGTTGGTTTTCTAACAGTAAGGCTTCCTGAAAAAAAAAAGATGTCAATTAAAAATTAGAAAACGACGCAGCAGGAGAAAGGCAAACACAGAAAAAAACTCAAAAAGGGATTATTTACCTTTTGGAAGGTAGATCTTGCCGTATCTACCATTCTGCGAGCTCTTTCAGACATCACGACGGTTTTCTAAGGGAAAAAGAAACATCACATCCTAATGTTTAGTACTAGATAGGCCTAACTCTAAATACTGAGAGGTATAAGTGTTCATAATTTAAATGTAAAAAGCACTAAGACCTAATGTACTTTTATAAATTGGCAAAGCTTACATAAAGTTAGTAAAAAAGAGGCACATTTCGAGATGATTATATGAATGTGCTTATAATTTCAGTAATAAAAGGGCATAAACGTCTTCATAGTTTTAAATATAAAAAAGAACTAACTAAAACTAGTCCCCTATCTCACTAAAAAATAAATTATTATTTACCTCACAATTTATCAAACAAAGGCACAATCATAAATACGCCGACAAGAAATACAACCTCTTCGGTATAGTGTTAGTATAATACTGAATGGTGACCGTTTAGATCTAAAAAAGCGCCCGGCATCCTCCAGAACTAAAAAGGCCGATGTAGGTTTCTACACTTCAAAAGAGTGAGTTTTAGGCGTAAGTCAGTTATAAACTGAAGAGGGCAGCTTTTTGGGCCTCTTTATGAATAAAACTGAAAAACCCTATTTTTTGAGTTGTGCCCCTTTATTACTAAGGGTGCGATATTTTCGAAAAAGATTATGATAATTTTTAGAACTCTACTGCTAAATTCTGATATAAAGTTGAACGCGAAATTGTGATTTAATTTAAAATAAAATATATACTCAGCAGTTGGCGCTGGACGACAAATTGCTATCAAAATAAAAATTAAGAATTAGGTATATTATATTCGGATAATTACCTTGAAATATAGACACCACTAGTCTTCGTACCAGTCCTTCCAGCACCGCCTCTAAAACACACCTACGCTAGCTCAGCTCAGATTGATCCGATGTTTTTATTCCCACTAAACAAGTTCCAAAATGATGTACGTGGATATGAAATTAAATCAATATAGGGTAAAGTCCAAGTCGAGGTTGGACGCCACCAAGTTTACTTTTGTTGGCCAGCCTTATCGTTGTTATTACTGACACAGTAAAAAAAAACTTGGAAATAAAAGAAATGAAGTACAAACTCAACTATCGAATAAGTAATTAATTACCTGTCTTAGACTACGCTACCTGCACGCAGTTATCACACAAGTTCTAGATCCTCCAATTCAAACAAAATAACAAAAGTAATTGAGGCCAATTCTTTTATTTTAGGAGAATAAAATAAAGTAAGCTCCTCTAGCATTATAAATGAATTCCCTAGCTACTCCGTAGCGAAATTCCGAATTGTCACCGATTACTGTTTAACTAGATACACCCTCTTGTCCACTTGACTGTCGAAATTGGAAATTAATGGCCATATTCCTCGTTTGACACGTAAGCGACGCTTTGTTAAGCCAGGCTGAAATATTGAACTCTGCTTAATTTCAGTTACAATTCACCGTATGTAAATAAGCGTAGCTTTTTTTAGGCGACAAATAAATTTGGTAACACATAAAAGAATCAGCTGAAAGCGGAAGAAATTACAACGTAACCCCAGATAAACCCACACCAGATGCAAAAGATCGGCAATTTGCTCGCCAGCCAACTTTAACCTTCACGTGGCGGTTATACGCGGCCTGCACCAAATAAACTGGGTATGATTATAGAATTGTTCTTCAAAATTAAAATAGTTGGTCTGCACCAATTAAATGAAAACGTGTTTTGCTGGTGGACTGGTTCAGGAAAAATTAAAATTTGCAATAGCCATTCACTTTCTTTTTTTCCCAACAGGCGGTCATGGAAATCTTGTGTTATTATGGCTGCACTGACTTTTTTACAGAAATTCCCCTAATACATTTTAATGTATGCCGATTTAAGGTTATTTTAACATTGAAAATGTTTCTTTTATCCTAATATAGGGCCTCAAATCGTGAAAAGGTGCATGCTGCATTTGCCACATGACGTCATAGGCATGACAGATCGTGTTAGTTTGTTTATTTAAACTTAAATTTGATCATAAGGTATCGGAATCGGTTCATATGACTAAAATAAATTAGTACTAACTGAAAATAACCGAAAGTTGATTGAACGACTAACCAAAACTAGCCAAAAGTATCCAAAACACCAAAACGGGCTAAAACGTATCTAAACAGGTTACAAACATTAAAATAAGTAAAAAGTAACCAAAACGAGCCAAAATTTAAGGACTATCCAAAACTAACCAAAAACATTAAATTTGATTATAACAAATCGGAAGCGATTCAAACGACTAAAATAAATTGGAACTAGCTAAAAGTAACCGAGAGTTGATTGA